>WSXT02016378.1:0-12770 GCA_011762715.2 Neuroterus valhalla
TAACCTCAGGGGCCTTCCCTCTATCCGCAACCTGGGGACGCGCTACGTAGTGGTGATAGGTACCCACCAAGTAGATTATCAAATATTTAATGTAAAATATTTTCAATGTAATACTTGAAAATGTCCGATTCTTAGTCGCAGGTTTGAAAAGATGGAAAATCTAGAAATTGAGAAATATTTCATTAGAATATTTCCAGGATGAATGAAGTATTGAAAATTACGCGACTTTTAATAAAAAAAGTTAGAACTTGTGTTGTTTAAAGGCAGTGTCTATTAATCACAAAAATTTGTGATTGATAACAGATTCAACGATGTGTGCTAATAATGCCGAAAATTCGTTTAAAATCGAAATACGTTAGAGTTGAATCAGCTGAAATTAATACTCCAGTGATAGAAAATTTCTCTAACTTTGGTTACAATTCCAGAGTTGTACATTTTTATGTTGAACGCTGATGTTTCAGTTTTTCCATTTCCTAAAATTTTGATTTGGATCATTCTTTCTTCTATTTCAAAGATGAAAATAATAACAATAATAATATAACATTATAACTTTTTAGAACTCAATTAGCTTTTTATTTGGAACCTTTAATTTAGTTCTCAGTTTGGTATGGTTGAATAGTTAAATTTAATCGCTTCGAATTGAAGAATATTCTAATTGAAGGATTTCCAATTCTTGACTATTTTACTCTTTTTTTTATACAATTAGGCCTAAACCCCCTTCAGGGTAAGCGTAACTCGTAAAGAGTCATGATTGCTTATGCTGAAGCGGGCATAGTCTCCTGCCAACTTTTAACGTTTTTAAATGGCAATAATAAAATGTCCATTCGTTTTTATTCCAAGTGATCAAATTTTCAGAATTCTTATCTGCAGTTATTCAATTTCCAGCGCTTTGAATCCAAAATAATATAATTCCAGCTGTTTTAATTCCTTTCGTAATAATTTGTCTTCCTAAAAAATCAGCATATTCTAAAATTGTTTAAGCTGGATCGTTTTCGAATCAAAATTATTATTGATTAATTATGGTTTCTATTTTTTTCTAAACCCGATTTACGAAATATTTATGTTTGAAATATTAAGAAATAATAATCTGAGAAAGTATAATTATGTATATTAAAATGAAAAAATCTTCCCCATTTCAGTGTATGGAATTCCATAGACTCTACGATTTAATGTATGGAGTGCTCCATGCACTCCATATAATATACTCCGCCGCCCCTGTATATCTTAGGAAAGAGATGTTTTTCCCTTGAAAATATATAAAACGTATATTTTAAATAAAATTATTCATTTACAGGAATACCCAGAATTCTGGCCTATCGAAGGAAAAGATCTAGAATCCGAGACTTTTAGAGTGAGATTATGTGGCATTAAGGAAACAGTCAGTGGAGTAGTTTTGCGAGAAGTTGCGGTACGTTCTCTACAAGACGACTACGAGCTAAGCGCCAAAATCGTTCAAGGACCTCTAAATCAAGGAGGTCCTTGGCCACATCATAACAATCCGAAGGCATTCGTGAACGTTATTCAAGATTTTCATAGAGACTATCAAAATGGACCCATCGTCGTTATGGATAGGTAATGTCTGAACCCCCTATATTCACTAAAGTAAAATATTTTAGATTCTAAACGAAACAAAATTGTCCCACTTTATTTTCGGTACAAAATATTTTTGTGATTTTAAACATTTTACTTTGTTACAGGTACGGTGGTATCGAAGCTGGGCTATTTGTTCTACTTACGACTGTCACAAAGCAAATGGAGTTTGAGCAGAGCGCCGATGTTTACATGTTCTCGAAGCTTCTATATATGAAGAGGCCCGGTATATTCAGGTCTAAGGTGAGATTTAATTTTTTGTAAATATACTATCACCATTCCGAGTGAAGCGGGCACACTCCAGTTTCCCTAACAATGTTATTTCCTTCATGAATTCGAATTCGGTATAGGCCTATGATTATTTTCCCATAATAAATTTGTTATCAACTTTTTGCGATTCTATAATATTCATTATAAGAAACTCAGTATAGGAATGAATAATGCTAAAATATTGAGAGAAGTAATGCAAAAAGTCTGAAAACTGCAAACAAACAATTCATTCATTTATTCACTTAACATATGTTTCGAATTAATTCAAGGAATTTCTACAGATTTCATCAATTTCAATGGAATATGAAAGAACTTACAAAATTTCGAAGGATTTTATAGATTCGAAGTTACTATAAAAGATTTAAATGAATTTTAAGAGATTTAAAGAATTTCAGGGAATATGGCAGAATCGTGTAGGAGATACAAATATTCTGAAGTGTTTTAGAGAAAATCAACAGATTTGAGGGATTTTATTGGACACCCAATTATTTTGATGATTTACGGGATTCAAACTATCTTGAGTAGTATTCTGGAGAAGAAATATTTCTGAATCATGATAGAAAGCTTGTTTACATTGTTCATTGCAAATTTATCCTTTTTGGGTAAAAAATCCACTATTTGTTTGAAATTTACACTTGTTTGTTGAATATCAAATTTTCTTGGTAAATTTGCATTATTTTGGTTTAAAATCCACCTCTGATTAGGATTGTAACTACTTTGTTAAAAATGAACTCATCTTTTTTTGGTAAAAATTCAAGTATTTAGTTGAACATTGATTCTTGATTCTGAACAGAAAACTATTTCTTTGAGAATTCATGTACTTCGTGGAAATTTGGCCTTTTTCTTAGAAAATTAATCTTAATGGTTAAAAATTCATCTTTTTCATTAAAAATCATCTATTCTTTTAAAGATTCATCATTATACCTGAGAAT
Source organism: Neuroterus valhalla (assembly GCA_011762715.2). Classification (NCBI taxonomy): domain Eukaryota; kingdom Metazoa; phylum Arthropoda; class Insecta; order Hymenoptera; family Cynipidae; genus Neuroterus; species Neuroterus valhalla. The sequence goes on from WSXT02016378.1 coordinate 2,793, forward strand.
TCATCAGTTTTAGTTAAAAATCAATTGCTTCAACTGAAAATTTAACTGATTTATTTTTATAGAAAATTGATCTTTTCTAGTTCAAAATTCGACATTTCGCTTGAAATTTGTCTTTTTGGATTGAATATCCAATTATTTCTTTGAGTCTTCACATATTTTGTTGAAAAATCAATTTTTTGGTAGAAAACTATCTTTTTCTTCGGAAGTTAATATTCTTTTTCATAAATTCTCCTTTAAGATTAACAATTCAAGTTATATAGTTAATTATTTTTCATTTTAGTCGAACATTCATTTTGTTGAAAACTCTTAATGTTTGGTTCAAAATTAATTTTTCAATCCAAAAATGTCACTATTCCATTTTTGTTTGAAAATTTCTATTTTAATGGTTCAATTTTCAACCATTCTGTTGAAAAATTGTATTTTTTGGTTGATAATTTATTTTTTGTCAAACATTCATCATTTCTTGTGAAAATTTTTTTTGAGATTTTTTTTTTTTTTGGGATTGAAAGTTAGTTTTTTTTTGTGTTGTAATTAAATTTTTCAACTGAAAATTTAACTTATTCCAATTGAAAATTCCATATTTCCAGTTAAAAATCTATTTGTTTAGTTACATCCTTTTTTTAAATTTAAAATTTCAGTAATAAAATTTTCGTGAACGATTTATCTCTTCACTAAAAGTTAATTTATCTGTTTGAAATATCAACTCCTTCAGTTAAAGAATCTTTTTTTTTTTAAACACTTATGCTTGTTTTAAAATTGGTTTCTGAAACTAAAAATGTTACTGTTTCATTCTTGGTTGAAAATAATCATTTCTTGACTCTGAAATGCGAATATTATGTTGAAACATAATGTTTTTTTCATAGAAAATGATTATTCCTATTTGGAAATTGATCTTCTTGTTTGAATATTCACCTTCATAGTTGGAAATTGGAGTGCTTTAGTTAAAAATTTATCGTTTTAGTTGGAAATTCATCTTGTTCTGAAATTCAACTGCTCTGGTTGAAGATTCATAATGTTATTTAAAAATTCATCACATTGGTTGAAAAATTAACTGTTTTGTTAGAAATCCATTTTTCTTTGTTATCGCAGAATAGTTTTTCCAATTGCAAGTTTAACTGTTCCAATTTTTGTAAAAAAATGATAATCTTTTGTTGAAAATTAGAGTATTCTTCCTCGAATTGATTTATTTTGCAATGTTTGATCTGTTGTGTTGAAAAACCGGGAAATGACGAGGAAATGAGACTGAATATGTTCCGAAATGAATTTTTCCTTTGTAGTTTGTCTACTTTTTGAATTATTTCCTTTGATTCTTCCGTGTTTTCCATTCAAATTCTAATTTCCCTGTGAATGTGTTTTATTTAGGATTTTATATGATGATTTTTCTATAATCGCGAAAAAATTATAGGAAATTTATTATAGAAAAATAAGTATAGGTTTACACTGATTTTTCTCTAATATTTTTGGTAGGGGCAGTTTACAATATTGCATAAAAATTACTTTTCGTCCTTCATTTGACTTACATTTTTGGATGAAAAAAATGGATGAAATACATTATAACATTACATAAAAAAAATAGTCTCAAGAGTTTGATTGCTTTTCAACTATGGTGTTACATTTGTTCCTAAAATCTTTGAAGTATTTTATATTTTTGTTAAATGTATCAAATAATATTTTTCAGAGGATTAACGGATGGTTCCTCATAAATAGGAACCGCAAATAACCATCATTAAAATAATAAAACTAAATATTTTGGAGAACAAATCATAGTTTTCTTCTTCTTGAATTTCATGTCCGTTATCGCTCCCAAATAGTTGTCTACTTTCGCGTGGTTCAAGAATTGTAATTTTTCCGGAATGGGATAAATTTTAATTGAGAAGGAACGCTATGAAATTTCTAGTACATCAGCTAAATACTTTATCATTCTTATCATGAATATTCAAGAACTAAAGTATTTCCAATGCTCTCCGCCTGAATTATTAAGGACACGAAAAAAATGTTGTCATCTCAATTTAATTTATATAACATCAATAATAACAAATGGTAGTGTATAAAAAATGTAACGCATTTCTTCTAGGTTGTTTGAAGCTGTTTCAGATTCATTATTTTATCTAAAAATTGAACTATTTGTTTGCAAGTGCACTTTTTTGTTATAATTTCATGTTTGCGCCTTTTCCATGGAATATCCAAATTCTCGTTAAAAATTAATTTGTTGTTTGATACTGAGAAGGGCACGGTTTCCTGATGCCAACATTCATGCCAACCACACGCGGGATTTCCAAGCGGTCACCCATTCAAGTATTAATACCGTGTCCAACGCTGCTTAACTTCTGTGATCGAACACGGACTGGTATTTGGAACGTGGCATGGCCGTTGGCCATTATTTTAGTTAAAATTTGATCTCTTCGGTTAAAAATTATTATTTTCAAATTTTTGTAAATATTACGCTTGTCCCAATAACCTAATACTTTAAACAAAGAGTATAACAATCGTCATTGTAGAGCCTCGTTGTAAATTTTAATTCTAATCAGATTTTCTGTTTTCTCAACAGGAGGACTACTTTCTGTTGTATCAGTGCCTTGAGTCGATGCTATCGTCAAAATCGAGAGTGGAGCCCGATCTCTACACGATGTCAAATGGTCACGTGACCATAATGAACGAGGCGAATGAAATTAAGACAGTGATTGTGCCAGCTCAGCACATCCCACTGGACTATCCAGTAAAGTTGCCAGTAATTCGAGAGTATGTTCCAGTCGACCAAAACGGAGAATACATCCCCGATTATTCCATTCCAATCCACGTCAATCACACGAACGATCGAGGTTGTCCAACGAGCGATACTTGCCTGATGCGAGGCGACCACATGCTCTCAGAAAGTGCTTCGATGCAACTTTGCAATGCCAACTTCACGAGTCATCCTGGTGCACCAATTACTATTGATGTCAACGGATGTGTCACCAATGGCAACATGAGAGTACCTCCTGAGGGCATGGAAGCCACTTGCATGATTGCGCCACAATGATGGAACCCAGATTCATTACTTGCTATCCAAATAAACTCGGAAAATTCAGGGCGAAGAGTTTGCCTCTAAGGACCTTCCCCTGCTTTCCCAGTTTCTCAATTTTCCCCAAAGGAAAAAAAGTGAGTAGTGAAGCTAAAGACTTTTCCCACCTTCCGATTCTGTCGAAGAGAGTGATCTCTTTTTGAGTGAATAATCAATCGCGGTTCAAAGACTCTCATGATTCGATGGGATTTCGAAGGGCTTTTGTATATAGAATGTTCGATACGGCGATTGAACTTATCGAACTTGGTTGAATGAAGCAATCGTGACCGACATGTCTTTCTTTTCTACTCAGCGACTAATCTCGCATATACGTACGAAATGAGAGATTAAAGCGTGATGTGGTATAATTTCCTAGTCCAGTCAGAGAAAACATTTTTATTCATTGCGATATGAAAGAAGAAATCGTTTGTAAATAATCGTACGGACCATCCGACAGATCTAGTTGCCAAAGAATTTAGACGATAATGCGTAACTGTAAGCGTTAGGCGTAACTCGGATTCGGATTGGAGGAGGAGAATGTGTATCGAATCGTTTTTTTCAAAGGCGCTACGAGGGCATCAATCATTATTTAATTTTCACCAACTTTGTGCGACTGGCGAATAAATTACCTGCTTGAATCTTCACATGGTAATGATTCAATTAGTTATAATGAGAAACAATTTACCGCAACTGTTCTTTATTTGGATAATATTCTAGTAGAAAAATGATTGGACTGTCGCAATAAATCTTCAAATCGAGTTTTCTTACAACGAGAAATCAAGGCTCGTGTTTTTATCCTCGAGATACGTAAATGTGGCTAAAAAAATTCACGCATTTTTTATACCATTGTTTATTCTTTTCGATGAACTGAAGCGAGTAGTTGTGTGTGCCGTTATGGAAAGAAGTAGAAACAATAATCACAATTACAGATACTTGGCGACATTCTTCTTCAGTTAAGAGGTTTTTTATTCCCTTTTTAAACTCAACCATTGCAACAACAGTTTCTTATAAAACGTTTGATAAAACCAATCTCACATATCTACATGCATTCCAAAAACGAAGTATATCGCGGAATTCCGTGTACAATTCATATTCATCAATCATTCTGCAATCGAAGCAAACAACTCCTAAAATTAGTTCCAATGGAACTGTTTTTTAAGACTCTTTTCATCATGTTAATTAATTTTTATTCCGATTTATAGTAAGTACTGACACCGATTGCAATCAATGAAACTAAAAATTAAAAAAAAAGCTTATTTTCTAATCAGTACTTCCAGTACCATCACCTGTATTTTACGGTGAGAGAAAGGGAATCGTCAATTCTCTGAACTTACTTTAACGAACCTAATATTTTTTTACATTCTCATAATTTTTACAATTATTGTAATTGCAAAGAAAAGAACCAATTTTACCTTCTTTGTCAAAAAAAACAGGGAGTATTGCGAGATTTGATTATTTTCTAAAGCCCGAAGTGATTATCCATCTGGTAGTACCATTTGTGATTGAAATCAAATCTACGATAATCGTTTTATTTTCGCGTGAGGAATGATCGCGTGCTGACTGTCCACTGTGGAACCACTTAAACAATCTGCATTTTTGTACAATATACGTGATATTCTTAATGAATTTTTATTAAAACAGTGTGTGAATGCGTTAAGGTTACAACATTTATTATACTGCGAATACTCCGGATTTCAAGTTCCATTTAGATTGAAGAAAAAACCTCGTCAGTCAAATTCATAATCATTTGTCTTCTCCTGCTGTCATCTGACGGCATGGCGATCCGCTCAAAATATGAATTATAAACTGTCCGACTAGCGCTTAAATTGACATCTCGCCGATCTCTCCATGTCGCGTGAAAAGACAAGACAACGAAATGAGCAAATTTCTCCTGTAAAACTGAAGCACCTGAGCATCAAAAAGAGGCAAATTTCTCGATTTTTTTGGCGTTTAGTATCTCCTAGGATCTCTGACAAGATCTTGCCCACCTTAGGTGCTCTTAAGACTGAATTTTTAATTTCCGTTATTTAACGACGATTTAAGAGATAAGAGAATGCGAGGAACGAAAAGCTTAGGGTGATAGAGGTGGAAATTTACCGAAACAGGAATATTAAAGTTTGTTTCTGATCGTACTCGTAGGATGTTAGAATTATTTAAGAACTCATTTAAAAAAGCGATTTTCAGAGAAATCGACAGCATTTTACAAATTTGTGCCAAAAATTACGTAGGAATTATATGTTGTTTTATCGATTGTATCAACGAATTGTTCAACAATTCCAAATTGCGAGACCTGTTTTGCCAGAATATTATTTTTATACAACAAGAGAGGAAAGCAGTTCTTTGGGATAAAAAAATGTTATTCGGAGTTTTGGAATTGTATGATTTCGAATTGAAGCGCTCATATATGTTAAATTTCAACTTGTGATTTATATATTACGAAACTCAAGCACTTGAAATTGAAGAATTTAGAATGAAACAGTTTCAAAATTTGAACGAATGAAATACATTGTGGCGTTCAAGTTTCAATAGTTTGGAATACAAGAATTTAAATTGTGGCGTTGAAGCTTTCAAAACAAGCAAAAAAAATTTCAATGATTCGTGATTGAATGCTTTACATTTAGAATATTTTGAAGTTTCGAATTTTAACTATTTTTACTTTCTAGGCCACAAAATCGAAAAACAATTGAAAAAGTTGGAGCTTCCGAAACGAGCGAATAAAATTTGAATGTTTTGTGATTAAGTACTTTGAAAATCCAGTAATTTAATACAGTGTCTTAAAATTCGAAAAAGTTGCAATTCCAAGCCTAAAAAATGAAGGTATTTCTAGTCATCAGGAGTAGTGGTAGAGAAAGTTGAACAATATATAATTCGTAGGTCATTTTTCTATTAAATCAAATGTAATCTTTCTTATTCTCAAATTGATTTCCTTCAATGATTCATTCCAATAAATGAAAGTCTTTGTGAAAGTGATTTAGTGTTAATTTTTAGTTTGCAAACAATATTCTTTCGGTATGAATTTCTGAGATAATAAGATTTCAAGTGTGATCGCTCCCGTAATTGATTAAAGATTTCTCCGAGAGCTATGCACAAAAAAGCCGTCCGAGATCGACCGAATAGAATTCCGAAGTGGTGAATAGAAACTTGAAATCGATTTAATCGTCGTCAGTATATTTCCCAAGGATTGCAGCGTTCAAACGAGAATAGCTTGAATTATGTGAAACGATCCAGAAAATTTGTAAATTGAACAAAATGAAAAATAAATAGCAACGCTGCGCGATTTAGACAGCCAATCAGTCCTTCCTTTTTGCATCCGACATCTGTATAATACCTTTGTGTAATATTGTTGCGACACGCATAACTATTAACTTAAGAAAAGAGCGACTAACGATTTATACATATACGTGTAATAATCACATATGTCCATAGCTATGTAAATTCGAAATAAGTTATATCTCTATCTAGATCATATATGTAGCTACCAAGGAAAAGGATTCTTGCAGGAACGATCATTTTTAAAATTCATCACATTATGGATATTTAGAAAATTTGCACGAATTGTAGTATTAAATTTCAGATGTACAGAGAATCTTATATATGTAATATATGTATGAAGTTTAATACTTTGAAGGATGTGATAGGAAGTAAGACAATTTTTTCATAGTTTCTAGAAATTGTGAGTTTTTTTTATTAGGTTTCGTTCAACAAAAATCAAAAGTACCTTGACTTCCAGCGAATAGTCCTTTTCCATTGTACGCAATGTTGTACACGGACTATGTATCATTCTTGAACAAATCGATGTTTTCAATGAAATGACGATGTTAGAAATTTATTAAATGCGACTGTTTGTGTGAAGTATTTGCAGCTAAAGATCCCGAATGAGAGATGCCAATACGTGACATACAGCAATCGGCAATTTTTCTTTTACGGATGTAGTATTCATTTTATTCTGTTTTAAAGTCAGTGGAAAATATAAATGAAATTATTGAAAAAGTACATAGATAGGTTAAAGCAATATAAAGAGAAAATTATTCTTTGGTTTCGTGAAGTCTTTTCTTTGGCAAAGTGATATTATTGAAAACCAGTGTTGAATGATGATGACGAGAATCTCTCCTGAGGCGAAATTTGTAATTATTACGAAAATTGTAAATGTACGAAGTTTGATGATAGGGCCCCGAGCGCAATGTACCATAGGGCGGAGCGATTTTTTCTTTCAAAATTGGAGAGGGTACAAAAAGTGTTGTTTGATACCCGGATCTCTCACAGAAAGTTACGGATAGAAAAAATATGTCTTATGCTTGCGCATCGACGATAAAGCTCGAAATAATGAATATTTTCTTATTTTGGAACGAAATAAATTCTCCAATTGATGAAAAAGTCTTCCAAAATTAGTATTAAGATCTATAACACAGGTTTTCAAATAATGGGGTTGTATTTGTAGTTGGAAAACGGGAGGTCTTTTCCGGAGTAATTTTTTCCGTAGATTCCGAACCCGATCTCAAAATATGTCCATCACGTCAGGATTTTGAGATATTTGAGGTTATATACTCGGAAAATGAGGTTTTTCGCTACTTTTGAGGTCATGGACTGGGCGCGCGAATTTTTTAAATCTTGTTTTAAAATGACATCATTCAGTACTACTCTTTCCCTTCAAAATAAGCTATCGAACAGTCACCAGAAACTTTTTTTTTCACAAAGATACAGACATTTTCAGTTTCGATATTCATCTGAACAACCGTATAAGCATTCACTTTGACTCTTTGGAGCATACTATTTTGCAATCGGAAATTTTTCTTAGAAATTAATACCTGGAGGTGTTGATTGTCTCTAAATAAGAATTGTATTGCCCGTGAATTCCAGTAAGACATTTCAAATCGGCCATCTTGTTGATGAGAATGCCAATCTTGCGGCTTCATATTCATAACCAGCGACCCCGAAACCTTCGAATAAAAGCTTTTAGAGATCGAAATCCTTCAATTTTGTAAATTTCAATCCGCCATTTTGAATCCGCCATTAATTTCTCAGAGAAATTTCCGAGTGCAAAATTTTATGCTCCAAAGAGTCAAAGTGAATGCTCATACTGTTGTTCAGATGAATGTTCAAACTGAAAATGGCTGCATCTTTGTGAAAAAAAAATCGCTGGTGACTATTCGATTACTTATTCTGAAGGGAAAGAGTAGTACTGAATGATGACGTTCTGAAACAAGACCAAAAAAATTTCGCGTACACAGTCCATAACCTCAAAAGTAACGAAAACCCCCATTTTCCGAGTATATAACATCAAATATCTTAAAATCCTGACGTGATGGACATATTCTGAGCTCGGATTCGGATTCTACGGAAAAAATTTCTCCGGAAGAGACCCCTAACTTTTTTACAACAAACCATTGCAGACCTGTGTAATTTATCTCCGAAAAGTATACAGCAATAAAAGATCCATGTGCATCGCAAAGTTGCTAAGAAACAAGAGAAAAAATATGTTTTCACTTGATTATATAACTTTAATGTGAAAAATGAGGACCAGTCTTCTCAGAAATTCGTCCTTGGATTGCTAATGCGACTGTTTTCTGGTCGAAATTTACTTATTTTCTCTGAAAATTCAACTATTTGGTTGCAAATACAACTGCTTGGTTGAAAATTCATTTTTCTTTGTCGGAAATTAACTTTTCCCTTGAAAATGATCTTCTCAGATAAATATTAACCTTTTTTGTTTAGTTTAAAAATGTATCTTATTCTGTTGCAGATAACTTTTTTCTTGAAAATAATCTTTTTTGTTGAAAATTCATCTCTTCGGGTGTATAAGTCAACTAATCTCTAAAACATTCGACTTTTTTCACCCTGAAAAATCTACTATTTGGTTGAAATTCATCTTTTCAGAGTAAGAATCCAGCTGTTTTGTTGAAAATTCGTATTTTTCTTCTGCTGTGAATTTCAACCATTTGGACAAAAATAGTTTTTTTCCCGTATTTTCAAGTTAAAAACAATTTACGATGTATATGGATTCCTTCAATGTTGCGTAGTTTCCAGAGGATAAATATAATTGCAGATACTACTTTCAATAAATCTATTGTCCATTAAAAAATTGAATTCGTTCGAAAATAACGAAAAATTCGCTACGATTCGTTATTTTGAGCCCCATCATCAATGCGTCAACATGAGATATATTTTTTTATCTGTAACTTTCCGTTGGAAGATCCAGATACAAAACTGCAACTTTGGGACCCCCTCCAAAATTGGCAAAGAAATAAAATATTACTTCGCTCTGCCCTAAAGTACGGTAATCCGTAGACTGTAGAAAAAGCACTGCGCATTAACTTGTAGTATCTCGAATTATAAAAGCAAAAAAGGCAGGCACTTTAGATTCTAGTCAGTATACCGTTTGCGAGATGACGCACATGAATGTTCTTTTTCGTTTCGTTGCACGAAGTTGACGGTCGATTTATTAGAAAGGCAGTCGGTATATTAGATCTATTATAAATAATTCGGTGACATGAATGGCGATTTCGCTACGAAGATCCAAAACTAAATGTTACACACTCACGAAGAGAAGTGAATTCTCCGATTTCGGCATTGTTTTTTTTCACTGCGTTATTGGAAAACCGTATTTTCGCTAAAACATTCTTGTTCCCCTTGTACCCGAAATGCCGATAGTATTTTTAAGTATAGATAATCCTCAGCTTGAGTTGAAAGTACAATTGAAAGGTGTGATCGTTCGAAAAAGCTAATATTTAAGAAAAATTATTTGTACTTTTGATGAAAACTGAGAAGAGATTGTTTCTTTTGTTAATTTTAGACATCTGGATGACAAGTGAATTTTGCTTTTCTTCGTGTATAATGAAATAAAATCAAACACAATTTTTATCGATGTAGTCGAAATTATTCAGACCATTGCCAGATATTAAGTTGGATTTAAAGGGAACGTCCGTCAACCACGTTACCAA
>WSXT02016389.1:0-15425 GCA_011762715.2 Neuroterus valhalla
AAATGAGCGAGAAAAGTACACCTTATGCACATCTTAATCGCGCTTAATTGAAATGTATAGTTTCAAAAATCTTGGAGGAGAGGGGGGAGGGGGTTGAACCCCTCAAACACACCCCCTGGATCTGCGCCTGTTGCACGCTCAACAACGATTATTAGCATATTTTTGTACAGCTTTTTTGATATAAAATTTCAAAAACTTTCTCAAATCACGTTCAATACTGAAGACAGCATAGTTTTGGAAAAGAATAAATAATAATAAATATTATTTCATAATAAGAATTCATCAAAATCTATACGGTGACAGGTTTGTCACGCTATAACTCGTAAACGGTGAGTAGGACAAGAAAAAATTTCATATGAATTTTGTATGTTTTTTTGAGACAAACAACTTTCCATTAGCAGTTTTTCGATAAAAAAAAAATTTCTTTACCAAAAAGTGAGAAAACGCTTGTTTGGTACTTTAGCGTCATCTATTAGTTTCCTTCTTCATCGCAGCATGCTGACCCAAGAAAGGAAGTTGTAGAAAACGATGCTCTCCACATTTTTTTTTTCTCGCAAATTTTCAGATTAGGCTTTTTGAACGCTCTTCTAGACAGATTGACTTTACTATGAGGAAGAGATCGAGGGAGATAAAAAAAGAGATTTCCGTCACAGCTTTTGAAAGTGCCGAGATGACCTCCGTCCATATTAAGGTGATGTCATGACAACACGTTGACATGAACAGCGGCCATTTCTTCATTTGTTTTACTAGCGCTTTAAAAGATTCACTGTGGTCTCCTTATTATGCTCCTTATTATGCTCCATGTCTCGAAGCTTCAACATCTTATGTTAATTGTATTGGGATTATCATCGCCATAAACTTTGTAGAACCTTTTCATTTGGTTCCCCAAGGATGGAACCTTATCATTCAGCCACCTCAAAACTGATTTCAGAGATAATAGAGAGAGAAAGAGTAATAAACAGATCGAGGGAGCGAGAGAGAGAGTTTCTAGTCGCAGCTTCAGAAAACACTTCCCACCACTTTCCACTACCAGCTCAAGCGCAGTGGTAAGTGGTGGGAGGTCTTGATATACGATGACGTAAGTGTCACTCACTTCACTTAGGTATTAAAATTTTGAGGGTCATAGCGATTTGCCCCTATTATCTTCTGGGCCATCGGCGATTGCACCGATTGATTCCCACGCCAACCCATCCCCAGAAAACATCCGCATCATTACCTTCAGCATCATCAACAGATTAGGAAGGCCTCACCAAAAACAGAAGGATATTTACCTCGGAAGTGTTCGAACCCCCGGAGTCAAAAAGCACTGGAGACTCGCTGGGTTCGAAAAGGGATAAGTTTACAGGATTTGGGATTGGATGTCGCGTCGTGTCGCGTCGGCTCAGGCTCAACTTTTAAGTTCTAATCATCACAGAAGGGCGGCAATCCCTTTAATCAGGATTTGTGCCTTACGACGAACGGAACATGGCAAGACAGGTGATTTCCGCGTATTTCTACTTGCTGGGCGCAATTGTTTCCAAGAATGGAATTTACTGCACGTTGAACGTGAGAGAATTCTTATTAAGCCGCAAAGCACATTGGTACACTACGTATGGGAATGTTACTCGATCAAAGAACGAGAGAATTTGAGCGACGGACACTCTCAGTCGCGGAAAAACTCCCTGATTACGAATATAAACAGACACAAAGGAGGTCTGCAATTTAAATTACAATACGCACCTTTTTATCCTTTCCTGTACGAGCCGCGGGAAGATGAAAGACAGATTGGACTCAAGTCACGTGACAGTTTCTTTAGATTTCTACATTCTTAGCATGATTTTATCTCCTGTTGCCTTTTGTGTTGACATTGAGCAAAAATTGAGTCAATTTTTGTCCAATGGCAATACTTTGCGTAATGGACTTATTCCTGTAGCTAGATTTCGTAAGACCAATTGGACGCAATCGAGAAAACGATGGGCAGTTACGTTCATTAGGATGTGGCTCATTACCTCAACGGAAATGCGCCAGAACATTTCGAGTGATTTTAGAACAAGTGAAGTGAATCGAATATTTTATGCAATCGCAAAGAGAAACTCTTTTTTGTAACACATTCATGAAAATCGCGACAGTTCGGGCCTGTAAAGTGTGCGCAAAGTGCCAGATCATCACACGGAGTATCGTCATTTTTATGAATGTGTTACAAAAAGTATCATGTGTGACATGAGCAAAAATAAACGTCTTCTTAGTTGAAATATCTTCCCATGTAGAAACTTTCCTGTTTGTCCCAATTTCAATTAGGGTCAAGACCATTCTAGGCAGTGCTAAGATTCTCTATTCTTTGTAATACAAAAACTCTGATCGTCTAGTTAGGGCCTGTCCATAAATTACGTAACGCTGAAATCTCAAATTTTCGCGACTTGTCTGTCTGTTCATAACGCTACCGTAAGAATTTTACTCTTTCCTGTTTCTAACATAACGTAACGCCTGTTGAAAAAAGTAGAAAATCGGTCAAAAAATATATAACTAGAGGGTACCTATGAAGGACACAAAACATCGCGAAACCGCAGCCGCAAGTCGAATCCAAACTCGACTACGATGGAAGCCAGTAGCGGCAGATAAATTATAAACAAGCCGCAGAGTCTGCAGATTCGCTTTTCTATTTTTTATGAGAAAAATTATATAATGTATATAGAATGTATATATTATGAAATTATAAATGAATGAATAGGTTTCAGGTAACGGCGGAGAATAAGCTTGACCCGAGTTGAGCAGACACGCAATGCCTACTTGCTCAGTAATGTTGTAAATCTCTCAATTTCATTTTTGAAAAACGTTACGTCACATTTTGAAAATTCCTTTCTGTCACTCCGTAAGGCCACAATAATAAAATTTCTGTAGAACTCTTGTACTTTAGACAGGCTTTAGTTGGGCCCTGATTAAAATTAAAAAAACCAAAAAATTCGAGGTAGAAACTATTCGGTTCCTCTAGTCAGCATGGCTCGCCTCTTTTTTACAATTTTTTGATAGAGAATTAGTCTTTTTTTTTTTAGAATTGTAACGTTATTTCAAAAATTGTATTCATATATTGTTGAAAATTCGTCTTTTTGGGTTCAAAACTCAACTAATTTGGTGGAAAATCGAAAAAAACAGGGTTGCAGATGACCCTGTTCGTTGAGAATTTATATTCGAGGGTTCGAAAATTTGACTATTTTGTGAATAATTTATCTTTTCTATTTAAAATTTATCAATTCGCGTGAGATTATTTTTTTTTCTTAACCAAAAACCTCTTCTGATTTGAAACTATCTATTTTGGTTGAGAATTTTACAAATTTTTGCTGAAAAGGACTTTATATGTCAAAAAATTTAAATTTTTTGGTTAAAAATTTAACTGGTGTGTGAATAATTCGTCTTCGTCGGTCTAAATTCTAACAATTTGGTTGCAAATTAGTTTTTTCTTGAAGCTTCAATAATTTAGTTAAACTTTTCGTTACTCTTGACCAAAAAATATGTTATGTTTAAAAATTGGAATTTTTGTTGGAAATTTCAACAAATTGCGGACAATTTATCTATTTATCGAAAATTCATCAATAAGGAAAAATTTGTTATCCTCCACTGTAAAATATATATATATTTTTTAATTTAACTCTTGTGTTGAAAATGCATCTATTTTGGTACACGATTAACTAATTTGGTTCAAATTGATCTCTTCTGCTGAAAATTCATGTTTTTGGGTTTTGTTTTTGTTCAAGAGTCACATCCTTTTTAGTTGGAAATTTGATTTCCTTGTTGAAATTTGGTCTTTTTGGCTTGAAAACCCAATAATTTATTACAAAATTGATCCATTTCGTTTTGAAGAATGAGTTTGGTAATGAGAAACTTTTTTGCTGATATGAAATTTCTTTGTTGGAAATTTATATTTTCGTGTTGAAAACTCTATGGTTTTGGAAAGAAGTCGTCTTTTTCGGTAGAAAATTAAACAATTTGTTGGAATTAGTTTTCTTTATGAAAGAAATTTTTTCGGTTTGAAAATGTATCTGTTTTGTAGAAAAATTTGTCTCTCCAGTTGAAAATTAAACAATTGCGGTAAAATCGTTTCCTTTTCTCTCTTGCGAAATCCTTTTTTGTTCAAAATTCAACTTCTTGGTTGACAATTAAACTAGTTTGATAGAAAATTCCATTTTTTTTAAAATGACACTTTGACACAATGGTGTTGCAGGAAATTAATCGTTTTTGGTAGAAAATTAACCAATAGGTTTAAAATTTGTGTTCTTCCCGGGAAAGTCTTTATTGAATTCAAAATTTTTTCTTCCACTTTTATCTCTTGTAAAAATTTCATCTTTTTTAGCCTAAATTGCGAATGTTTCGTTAATAATTAACTTGTTGTCGTGAAAAATTGGATTGATTCATTGACCTTTAGTTTTTTTTTCGTTGATTTTCTTTTCACTGAAAATTCAATGAAGCTTTTTTTGGTTAAAAACTGATCATTCTTGATGAAAATTTGTTTTCTCCTTGTGGACGAAAATTATATTCCTAACTGGAATCTCAATTACTGTATTTCTAGTAAAAATTGATGTTTTAAAGTTGAAAATTGAAATATTTTGTTGAAAATTGATGTATTATGTTGGGAATTCATTTATCTTTTCTTCAACATTAAATTATATTAATTTAATATTTTTCAAACTTTATTTTTTAAGTTGTTACACATCTTCTGAAATTCCTGAAATATTGTAAAATCCCTTGAAGTCTCATCAAGTAACATGAAATCTGATGATATTTCTTGAAATCTTCCGAAATATTAAAAGTCCTATGAAATCCTTAGAAATCCTAGGAAATTAACGAAAATGATGAGAGACTTCCAAATCAGTTAGAATTAATGGAATTTCTGGAACTTTCATCAAATTCCTTGAAGTTCCTTCAAATTTCTTCAAAATCCATTAGAATTATAGAATTTCTGGAACTTTTATCAAATTCCTTCAAAGTCCTCGAATTCTCTTCAAATTCTTTCAAAATCCTTCGGAATCCATGGAATTTCTGGAACCTTTATCAAATTCCTTGAAGTCCCTTGAAATTCCTTCAATGTCCATTAGAATTAATAGAATTTCTGGAACTTTGATCAAATTCCTCCAAGTCCCTTCAAATTCCTCGAATTCTCCTCAAATTCTTTCAAAATCCTTCGGAATTGATGGAATTTCTGGAACCTTTATCAAATTCCTTGAAGTCCCTTGAAATTCCTTCAAAATCCATTAGAATTAATGGAATTTCTGGAACTTTTATCAAATTCCTTCAAGTCCCTTCAAAGTCCTCGAATTCTCTTCAAATTCTTTCAAAATCCATTGGAATTGCTGGACTTTCCGGAACCTTTATCAAATTCCTTGAAGTCCCTTCAAATTTCTTCAAAATCCATTAGAATTAATGGAATTTCTGGAATTTTTATCAAATTCCTTCAAGTCCCTTCAAATTCCTTGAATTCTCTTGTAATTCTACCCAAAACCAATAGAATTAATGGAATTTCGGGACATTTTATCAAATTCCTTGAAGTCCCTTGAAATTCCTTCAAAACCCATTAGAATTCATGGAATTTCCGGAACTTTTATCCAATTATTTGAAGTCCCTTCAAATTTCTTCAATTTCCATTAGAATCAATAGAATTTCTGGAACTTTTATCAAATTCCTTGAAGTTCCTCCAAATTCCTTCCAAATCCATTAGAATTCATGGAATTCCTGAAACTTTTATCAAAATCCTTGAAGTCCCTTCAAATTCGTTGAAGTCTCTCCAAATTCCTTCAAAATCATTTGAAACATACACGAATCTAGAAAATCCTGTGACACACCCTGGAATATTTGGTAATTCTTCAAATATTCGAAATCTTGTGGATTTCCTTCTACATTGCAAAATTATCTGCAATTGATTCAGATATTTCAAAATGCTCAAAGAATTTTTGCGTCTACTAAAATTCCTCCAAAAATTATTTTATATCCCATTAAAATCACTTAAAATCGTTGAAATTCTCGGACATCTCCATGAAACCAAACGAAAACCTAAAACCTTCCAAAAACTATTAAATTCTTCAAAATCCTTGGGAACTACAAAAAATGTTTGCAAGCTCATCCAATTCTCCAAATATTAAATTCCCTCGAATTCGCAGAAAACAAAATTAAATCTCGTCTGCAAAACTTTTACCCGCCCTCTAGTGAATCTCCACTTCTGCTGATTGTTATCTGCTTTCAAACTAGAAGCTATTCGTCTTCACTTTCAGGAAATGGTAATACAAGAAGGAGAAGAAGAGTTACACAAATGTGGAGAGTTGTAAACAAAAGTGAGCAAGTCTGATTTACTACTTTACGATCTCATTGTCTGATTCTTGCCATAAATTAGTGAGTTAAAACTCGCTCAGACAAGATTTAGAGTTAACTAATTAAAATGTACGATTTCATGTATCACGTATTGGAAACAAATGTTGCAACTGACATTGAACGGCATTGTAATCACCTGAATCACGTTTCATTATTCACGCGGAAAACTGTAACGCGACATTGGAACAAATCAGTACGGCGAGCATAAAATGGTAAGCGGGTGTCTTACCTAAATGTCAGGAAACAGTACGTGTATCCACGATTTGTATGAATGTGTTCAAGACACTATATTACGTTTCCAATTAGATAAAACACTTCACATTGCTCTCGTGACCAATATTTATGTACTGCTGATTTCCAGCAATGCTAAAACATCAGTCTTCTATTCCAATTAAGTACTTTATTGCCAAACACGTATTTACTTGTCATTTTATAAATCTAATAGAGAGAGATTGTTCGGATACTTTTACACACTTTCAAGTACTATTCAATTGATTATTCCAGTACTGGAATATAAAGATAGAAATTAGATCAAGGAATGTTGCCTTAAAATTACCCATTCCTGAAATAGAGTTGGAATCTGAGCACGCTTCCATTCGAACCACGTCTCCTTCCACTAAACATTCCACCTATCCCTCTCAGAGATCTTCCCCGCTAAGCGCTATGGGTGTGGCTACCCCAAGCGGGCGCTTCCTGATTAGCCTGATCTCGAGCACCAGGCGCTTTGATATTTAATTTCACCAAAAATTTAAGCAACAATCAATCAAGTGAACGGATAGAAGAGTAGAAATTGACTCACCGATAGTAGTCCTTCTTACAGTAGATGTTCCCATCTCGACTGAAACACGTGACCTCGCCATCTAAACCCTGTCGACAGTGAGAGCATTGGAGACAGGAGGCGTGCCACCTTCTGTCAACAGCCTGCAGATAAAACCTATCCGATATCCTAAGGCCACATCCGGCACAAACTACCCCTGGCATATCCTCAGCTTGTGCTGGAGGCGTTGGAGGTGGTTCCAATTTTGGAACAGCTTCTAGGTGATCTTGTGAATGTTGGTCTTGAGAGTGATGCTGCACTTGATGATGGAGATGGTGATGATGATGGTGATGATGCGTTTGCGGAGGCATGCTGAGGTCACTCGGATGTTCGTAGTTACCACTACTTCTGTAATCAGGTCCACCTGCAAACAGGACATAACGAAAGATAAGAGGGGTAATTAGATTAGGTATCCGAAAAAATCTGGTCCTGCTCTACACGCAAAAAAAGGAAGACGCGCCTGGTCACAGGAGTCACGACACCGTTGATGCTCGTTTGGTCGTAGCCGTATCGCTTACAGGAGAAAATTGTTACGGTGTGGTACGCTTCAAAGCGCTGCAGTGTCAGTCCGAAACCATGCTCGTCGCTGATCGTATGCGCTATCGTTTCACCGCTCTGCATTACAGAGCCTCGGAACGATAGTGCTTACGATCAGTGACGAGCAGGGTTTCGGTCTGACACTGCAGCGCTTTGAAGCGTACCACACCGTAACAATTTTCTCTTGTAAGCGATACGGCTACGACCAAACGAAGCATCATTGGTGTCTTGACTTCTGTGATCGGACGCGTCTTATATTTTTTTGCATGTACTGCTCTGTTTTAATTTGAAGCCTTAGATAAGTGATGAGTATTAGTTACCTCCTGGAGAACCGTAATCCCTGGAGTCGTAGGGGGTGGAGGAGTCGTAACAGTTATTGTTGGTCCCACAATGGGTCTGATGGAGGGCCGTTCGAGAATGAGGCCCGTGATGATGAGCCGACGGCGGTGGTTGTTGAGGCGGCGGACTGGACGGTAGTGTTGTGGGTCTTGCGGCGTCGCCCATCGACGCCGGCAGGCATGGACTCAAGTCTCGGGCCTGATCGACTGCCCCGGGCCCCACCCCTACCCCCGTGCTGCCTGCTGGCCCACCTTGACACCCCAAAGCCAAGCCGCTGCCACGCTCCTGCGAATTCGCCGGCTGCTGGAATCAAAAAGTCTTTACTAGCACATCTCACTCTTCTAAAATGAACTTGAATTTAAAAAACTTTAGGGGAAATTCAACAATCAGGGATTTGTCTCAGGCCAAAGTTGAGAGACACACGGTTGCGAATCTTTAGGGGAATGAGGAAGGTTCGCCATCCTTAACATCTTCCCGACTCTTTTATTAATCTTATTTAAGTAAATTACCAATTATGTTTGATGTTATAGAATGTGAAGATGAGAAGCTTTGTGGATTATAATAAGATTCCTGGCTTAGCTGAGGAAGTAGTAACTTCAGATCAAGGGCATCGTTACTCCATTCACTGTTACAAAAGATCGTTACAATATCTAGAGAGTTTCACGAAAGTCGATAAATCACGAAGCAGAGGCATTTATGCAGCCGTAACCGAACAGCATCAGCACTTCAAGTACCATGCAAGCTCTTTATGTCTACTTGACTTTATCGCACGGCAGTGGCGTAGTTAAATTTTTTTTTGGGGTTAAAGAAAGAAGAGAAGAGTTCAAGTACGTGATCAAAATTTACCATCTAACGAAAACATTTAGTCCTCTGTTTTTATTTCCTCACTTGGTATGATTCTGCAATCTTTCCAGAGAAATGTTGCAGCTTTTTCGAATCCACTCCCACTTCTCCACCCTTACCCTACTTTCTTCTTGTTGCTTAGCTTAGTCACGTCTCTTGTCATCGACAAGTTTTTCCTAAAGTTTGCAGAGCGAAATCGAGCATTTGTATCGACTGAACGGTTCAGCGAATTCGTCCGCTGGAACTCATCGTGAAAAACAGGTTTGTGGACACTACATTGTGTAACAACCTAAATAGTTAACTCACCAAGTACAGTATTATCCAGCAGAAGTTGTCTGAATGAATTGTTTAATCGAATGAAATTGAAAGGGAGTTGCCAGCTTGTATAAAAACTCTTGGAAGGAAGTTGATTAGAGTCTATTTGAATTACCTAATTATATAAGTTTAAACTGAAGGATCGCAAAACTAGCAAACTTGAACATATGTGTGAAATTTCGCAAAACGCGACCATGATTATTTATTATTCGAATGAATTTAAAACATATAAATTGTATTTGAATGGGATAGCCTTTCTCTCATGATAAAAGAGGGGTCATTTGCGTCAGTGTTTTTAAATAGGTCGCAAATTGGTTATCAGTGTCAACAGAGACGTTTAAGCGACGAACCAGGGCCAGTGTTTGGACTATCTTCTGCGAAACATAATCAATGTTGTCTTTTTTCAATGTCATAACAGATAACCAGAGCAGTAGCGGAAGTTACATCTACTATCGCCGTGAGGTTCAAAATTGATATGTTTAGAATGAAGGCGACAGAGGACACGGAATGATAAAAAAACGATAGTAGTTACGGAACTGCTGAAATTACATAATTTAGCAATCTCTTAAGCTTTACTTATTTTGACTTTACGATTGTAGATGATTTGCAGATCGCTTTTTCCAAGATGTTTCTTGTTAAGTGACCATTTTCGAATCATCTCGAAGAGAAGATTCTGAAACCGTTTATGACGATGGGACGGTCAAGAGGTGTGTGTGCGCCCGTTGAGCAAACGTACCGCACTGAAGGCCGTAAATACCGGTATCTGCTATCGTAAAGCACAGCATTGGTTTTCTAGCGAGTATGTCCGCGAGACGATAATTTATGTTCGCGAATGCGTGCGGCGTGCGTTGACAGCTGAAACACGGCTCGGCGGCTGCGATTGGTCGACAGAGGCGCCTTATAGGGTCGAACGCGCATGCGCTCCTGGCGTCGCTAGCGAGCTACTACCGTTGTTGTTTACGCTTGCAACATCCATCAGCGTCCACCGCTGTCAACCAATGTAACTCGACGTCACTTACCCTCTCTTTTCTTGTCATTTGTTTCCTTTTTTCGAATCCCAGTATCATCCATTCCGAAATATTTATCTCTTTCTTCCAATTTTCTACCTATTTCGTTTGGATTTTTGTATTATCTGTATAATAGTAAGGCAAAGGGTAAAATTCACATTGCTTTCAGCAGAGGTTCGCTGCAAGAGGAATTTCGTTTACCTTGACAGATCCAAAATGTAAGTAACGTATTTAAAGTGACAACGTTTTGAAGATTAATTCGCCAATATTTTTTGCGCTCTGAATACCGATAATAAAGCAGACCATTTAAAAGAATAATACTGCTTTTTCGTTTACAACACCGCCATCACTTTATATCGTCGCTCGAGTTAACAAAACTGAAATAAAATGGCGATTGAACATGTCCTAACTGATCTTCATCGAGTTTTGTAAAATGAATTCTGGTTCCATAACAATTGTTTAAACTGTTCTGAAATGCTGTTGCAAATTTACGTTCTTCCATTTGCTTAATAATATTTCAATTGGCACAGCTGACAACGTAGACATATCAGAATTCTTCTAACTATTCGGTCAAATATAAGCCGAAATGCTTTTGTTTCGCGAATAATCCTTTTGGGGTTAATGTTTTCTATGTGCGTAGTCCAAACATCAGCTCAATTTCAAATAAGATCACGTCTTTTACAACATGTATCAGCAGCACTCTGAAGTATACTATTTGAAATGAAGACTTACAATTATTGCATCTTCAGAATATTATCATCAAATTTGTCTAGAATCAAGGAAAAGTCCTAATTACATCTCAATTCAATTTGGACCAACCAAGACAAATCTTGAAATGAAGACAACAAAATCTTAATGCGAAACAATTGGATCGATTTGCTTTTTACTGCAGTATAATTTCATCACTACCAAAGACAGCAACGCAAACAATCCGAATTTAATTATCGCCTGAAATGTGGACACGAGAAATTATCATTTAATAATTCGTCACTGCAACTTTCTGAAAATGGTCCCCTTTCTTCTGGAGGCTGAACAATGTTGGCGATAACTAGTCGTATCGTTGATGTCCTTTTTTTCCTTTCGAAGCTCGCTTCAGAAGTTTTTTCTGATGTCGACATCCGCCATACATACACCGACTGGTTCGCATTATTCGTCGTATAAATGATCGGCATCGGCATCAGTCTTGCGATTGGTTGTGGGTCGGAGTGAGCGGCGGGACGTTTTGTATTCCACGCCATTCGGCGCGGATATACGGCCGGTTACGTTACCGGTCGTTGGCAACTTTACGAGTAGACTTCTCGTGTCGCTGAGTGACATTTCAGGCGACATTCTGCGCCTCCGAGCCGACATCCGTTGTAGATTCCGCACTCGTTATTTACTCCACGTTCATGAAAATGAAAAAGGCGGAGTCTTGTGCAAGTTCGCGAGGTGAAAGTCTCGATGGTCCACTCTCAATATGGCAATACAAAGCTTGGGAGAAGTTCGATGGGTGGTACCGCTTTCGTGGGAAATGTCGATACGAGTGGATCAGTGGATGCGGAGGTTCCTGTCCCGTTCGACTTTTTCATCATCGACTCCGACCGACCGACCGATCGATCGAGAAAAATAAGTCCAGACTGACAACCGGACCCACTCGCGAACTTATATTCACTTGCCTATCTCGCTGGAAATCCCCCTTGCAAATAACACATTGATTTTTAAATCCACCATTTCCAGCCATTAGTCCTCTAATGACATTTTTATCCATAAGAGAAGATAAATAAGAAGTGGAATATATAAAAACCTGGTTGAGAATTATCTTTCTCACGAAATATACCTGTGGGAGAGAGTCAGAGGCCCACTTTGGGTCTGCCAATCCATTACTCGTCATGAAAGAGTTGGAAAGAGTTTTCAAATCTTGATAATGATGATTGTACCATGAAGGGAAAATCAATTATTGAATGTACCGAAAGAGGAAGAAAATTGTATTTCCAATACCGACTTGTCCGAATGATGAGGTCAAAGTCTCGGAGCATGGTGAATAGAACTATGAAAACCAAACTGGAGCAAATCTTAGCAGTGCGAAAATGATTACAATTCTACACAAATATGGCGCTAGTAGGATATGTGCGTTGATCTGAACAGCGTCCACTTCCTAATTTGTCTCTCTAGCGTCGTGCCTTAAAAAAATCTCTGTGATCTTATGTTTATGCTCCATGTCTCAAAACTTCAACATCTCATGGTTGTATTGAGATCACCATACCCCTTAACTCTGTAGAACCTCTGCATTTGGTTTCCCCAAAATGGAACCTTATCATTCAGATACCCCGATAAGTAAGATATTGAACTGATTCCTTTAAATCTGAATCAATAAAATTCGCCTTCCCCAACAAATATCTTTACTCCATCCTCATCTGCTTTGACTTGGATTCTCGTAAAGTCCAGCTACGGAAGCTGCAACTCTGGTAGCAAGTCTGTTTACTACCGGTTGCAAATCCATTTTTGCTGATCTTGTGAAAGCTACGAGGAGTTTGTTGTGCCTCATTTTGTCTTCTTTCTCATGTCTCTCGTTGATCGTAAAAGGTGTATTGAAAACTGGGACCAAACTGGACCTGTTCGACACTGACATAAAATTGCGGTGACGGCGTGAGAGCCGACTGAAGCCAGTCGTATCAGCTCCCTCGGTTAGGCACCACGCGATAAAGATAACAAACAGCTTCGGTTGTTCTCAGCGTAAATGGATGGTCTCTTGCTTTCCGTAGAAACGCGTAGGCGAGGTTTAACACCATCGAACGATACTGCGCTATCTACTTTTCTACACAAATACAACATAGTATGGTATAAAGTATACCTACGACCACTAAGCTGAATCACTCCTGCCACTGTATTTATATTTTATACGCCGCCACTACATACTATAAGGCTGCCGTTTGCTGCTATCCGTTACTTGATCCGTAACCACTTCGTTCCTCGTAAAAGATTCCTATTTTCGTATTCTCATAGATCCATGCGACTTTGATTGAAAATTTTAGTCCAGCTTAAAATCACGCTCTTTTGAACCTCTTTAAACTCCTCCTCTTCTTTGTTACAGATCACCACAAAAATCTTGCACCCTCTCAAGTGACGTCGCGTATACAAATACTCCCCTCACTCCTTTTGAGTGAAAATTTGTCTCTGATTTTAAAAAGCAAATAAAATATGTGTCCGATTTTTTTCTTCTAACATCATTTAAGAAGCTAAATACATTTTTATTGATGAACTCGTTTGTCATATGTGTTTGAATGTGTGTGTTTTTAAAATTGTTGGGTAAGTGAGAAGTCTATTTGGCCTAAAGTCATATTTGTAGAGAATAGTAGCATGTAGATGGGAAGAAGTAGGAACTTGTAAAATGTAAAATGTAAATGTGAAGGTAGCTGTTTGCCTCGAAGTGTCCCTGAAAACGGGTGCATGTTTGTACAAAGACAAGATCACGTTTTACCATAGCACTAAATGCCGCAAGAGTAAACCGAAAGTCGTTCAAACCGCAGAAGAGATCGATTAACGGCGTCGCGTCGGTTACCCTCGGTATTTACTCTGGTTCTCTGGTTACATTGTTACACATTAACACACCAGCTTCAAAGCCGCACGTGGTTTCCTCACTCAGAAGCCGCAATCTTCTATCGGCACTTAAGATCATACTAAACCTACACGAAATACGAATAATCATTTCTTCAAATGGATCCGATTTCTTAGAATTTTCCACTAAAAATCAAACTCTTCGAAAAAATATAACGTTCATTCATGAGATCGTCTTATTACAGTGGCATTGCGAATAGAGCATTTTACTAAAATTGAGGAACGAGAGAATTTTATTTGAACAAAAATTTTTCGATTTTGCAATGCCATAGAAAGAACTGGTAAAGGAGTGGAACAGTAAAGCAGTGATGCTCCAAATGATTGTATACTGTACACTGGCCCCCTCCACTTTCTCACTCAGTTGCCAATACGCCGGGCCGTCCATAAAAACTACGTTACTAATTTAGGGCTCTTTTTGATACCTCAGTCCACTAAACTCTCTGTTTTTATTCATTTTCAACCCAAGAAGACATTTTCTCAACAAAATGGTAAAACTTTCAACCAAATAATTATATTGTCAAGACAAAAAGATCACTTTTCAACCAATTGAGGGGACTACTCAATCATGATACATAATTGTGTTATTAGGTAGAACTACTTTTCAACAAAAAAGCTGGATTCTTTACCTAATTAGATTTGAATAAAATACATTAATTTTACCCAAGTTGTTCAATTTCAAACAAAAAACATGGAGTTCTTCATCAAGAAAATTAATGTTCTACAAAAATTGGCGCATCAATAATAAAAATATGACTTTCCAACAGAATACAAAAATTATAAGCTAGAAAGACGGATTTTAGAAAAAAAGTTTATTTTCAACTATAAAAGATGCCTATTTCAGCATTGGGAATTAATTTTTATTCCCCATACGAATTAGTTCAATTTTCAACGTAATAATTGAACTTTATATAGAATAGTTAGGTTTTTATTTGGAAGACCTGAATTTTTGACCTACTTTAAACGAAGTAGTTCCATTTTTTGATCAGAAAAGACGAGTGTTTGAGAAATTATTTGTACATGAAAAAAACTATTTAATTTTCAACTATACAGCAGAATTTTCAACAGGATGAGTTTAAAACGGAAAATATAAAAGTGAACTTTTCAACAAAAATAACAAAACTTCGGGGCAAGAATAGAAAAAAAGGAAGGAAGGGGAGAGTAATGAAAAAAAGGAGGAGAGAATTCTCGGGGAGAGTTTCAATTTGAATATTCATTTTCAAATATAGAAGAAAAAATTTTAAACCAAACTAAAATTCATAACGATTTCACGAAAAATTTTACTACCACTATGAGGTGAATACCAGTACGAAGTAAATATCGGGTTGATATTAAGTATTTTCTTCGATTCAATCAAATTTTTTTTTGTTTAATACCAACTAGAGTAAACCAGTACAAGATGGATACCAGTATGAGGTGAATACCAGTATTAGATAAATACCAGTATCAGGTGAATACCAGTATTAGGTGAATAACAGTATTACATAAATACCAGTATAAAGTGAATACCAGTATGAAGTGAATACCAGTATTGGGTGAATAAAAGTATGAAGTGGATACCAGTACGAGGTGGATACCAGTATAAGGTGGATACCAGTACGGTGTCAATACCAATACAAGATGAATACCAGTACGAAGACTAC
>WSXT02016390.1:0-14357 GCA_011762715.2 Neuroterus valhalla
CAAATTTTAGTTTATTAGAACAAATAAAATTAATTAAATAATCTATTTTCCAAATTTATTTTTTAATTAAAAAAAAATATTTTTTTTATTTATTTATTCGATTCTTCATATTTTGTATATATACTTATACAAGAACTTGTATAAGTTCTTCTACAAGAACTTATCCATGATGGTGATTATGTGAAACGAAAACCGCTTGTAAGAACTTCCATAAGAACTTACTATGGTTCTCTTGATATTTCTTGTATAAGTTCTTACTTAAGATCTTGATCTCTTATTTTCACGAGGGGAGACTCCAAAGGAGAGGCGCAGATGCAAGCTGCGGCTACATGAAGTGGAGAATTGGAAATAAGAATTTCTTATGGGACGAGAAAGAAGGGGTAAAGGAAATCAGTAGATTTCGAGGTCAGTTGCAAAAAAATTAAATGCCTATCATGGAACATCTCGGGGGGAAGGAATGTGTTGGACTCAGCAGAATTTTGGAGAGAATATGACGTTGTCATATTCCAAGAAACGTGGCTAGAGCAGGAAAGTATCCCTGACTTCAAAATTAAACTGGATGAAGATTTAACTTGGAGTGCTAAACAACAACAATGTTGGTTTCTCGAAATTCAAAGTTGAACTCAGCAGTCTGATCGAAGATAAGCGAGGGAGGGGGACGAGCTCGTGTTAGTAGGGGATTGGAATGCCAGAGTGGGTGAAGAACAGGGCGGATGTGATTGGGACAGGAGAGATTTAGATAGAGGCTACTGTAGGATCAGAAAATCAGAGGATAAGATTCTGAATGCAGAGGGCAAAAAACTGCTGGAATTTTGTGAAGAGCAAGAACTAAGAATATCAAATGGAAGATTAGAGGGGGACATGGAAGGAAAGGGGACGCATATCTGGGGGGACGGGGGTTCGGTTTAAGACTATGTCCTTTTTTTAAGAAAAGAGTGGAGAATGTCCAGTAAAAGAAATCAAAGTCGAAGTCAGAACGGAATCAGACCATCTTCCAGTTAGTTTCACTTTAGAATTAGAAACTAGTATTGCCACTAGGGAACCCTTTTCAAGAAAGGAAAGTGGGAAATCAACAACTCGGCTAAAATGGAAAAAGGAAAAGGGGAAAGATTATGAAAAGGAAATGGAAAAATTATGGGGGGAGTACGAAGAAAACGAGGATTGGGAGGGTAGATGGGTGTGATTTAGAGAATGCATTTGGAAGGCAGCAAAGACGTTAGGATTACTAGTAAATCAGAAAGAAAACGGTCATCAGGGTTCAGTAAATGGAAAGGGGAGCGGTCAGTTGGTCGTGGGGGTTAAGGCATATGAGCCTTGGACCCATGCTGTCTGGTTGTGGGTTCGATTCCCGCCTCGCACTCTGGAGAGGTTGTGTAAAGGAGAGGTGATATATGCGTTATATGTAAAGACACTGGAACCCGTGAAAAGGAGAGAGTATAAACAAATATTCCGAATATTCCAGTAAATGGAAAGGGAGATTGGTTTGATGAGGAATGTGCTGAACAGAGGACGAGGGTTTGGGACTGTCTGAAAAAATACCTTGGGGACAAGAATGATGGAGGGAGGGAAAAATTGAAAGAGGAAAGGAAGAAACTCAAAAGCTTGTACGTTAGAAAAGGAAGGGAGACATTAGAGGAGAAGTGGAAGACGGTCGAAGAAAGTAGATGCATGGGAAATTTCTGGAAGGCGATAGGAAACTTCAGAGCGAGAAGGAGGAGAAAGTTGGGTAGAAAAATAGGGGGAAAAAGATGGCAAAACCACTTCAAAAATCTGTTAGAGGTAGAAAAAGTTAACTTTACCGCGACTAGCTCTGATGTAGAATCAGAGGTGGGGACAGAAGTAAAAAAAGTAAAAAACGTCAGGGAGGAAGGAGAAGACGCACCTAATAGTGATATATCATTGAGGAAATGGTCAAATGTATTAAAAAAATGAAGGTGGGAGAAGCTCCAGGAGAAGATGGGATACATATTGAATTTATTCGGGGAATCCCGAAAGTATGGGCTCTAGATGAACTACATAAAATTTTAAACGGATCCTAGACAACGGTGAAAATAGCAAAAGGCTGGGAAACTGCAGGAATAATGCCGATATTTAAAAGTGGGGACAAAGATGATACGGGGAATTACAGGGGAATCTCACTGCTAGACACTGGTTATAAAATCTTAGCAGCTATCATGGATGAAAGGATTCGAGAGTGGATGGAAAAGAAGGGTCTATACAAGGAGAGTCAGGCCGGTTTTAGGAAAAAGAGATCCACAAGAGACCACGTCTTCGCCTTAAACTGCCTTGCTAATAATAAGCTGAAAAAGGAGGTTGGGAAACTCTATGTTGCATTCGTTGACTTTAAAAAAGCTCTTGACATGGTGGATAGAGAAATCTTCTTCAAAAAATTATCCCAGCTAGGTATAAAAGGTGGGATGCTAGATATGATTAGGGGAATATAGAGAGTAACACTGAATGAGGTTTTAACGGAGGAAGGGGTCACAGATTGCTTTGAAACAAATAGGGGAGTGAGGCAAGGATGCCCGTTGAGCCCCACACTTTTTATTATCTTTATTGATGACATGGACGAAATCTGGGAGAGGAAAAATAAGGGCGGGACTGTCATAGGCAAAGAAAAGATCTTTGCTTTGAAATTTGCAGCCGATCTAGCGATTTTGGCGGATTTTCCGGAAGGACTTAAACAAATGCTGAAGTCTTTAGAAGGCTACGGAGTCCAAAACAAATTGAAAGTAAACGTAAAGAAATCAAATGTGATGATCCTTAGAAATAGAGGTAGGAAAAAGAATGGAACAGAGGAGTGGAGGTTCAACGGAGAAAAATTAGAGGTTGTAGAGAAGTTTGAATATCTTGGTTACTGGTTTACACCTGGAGAGAAACACAGGACACATGTGGTTAAAATGGTAGGTAAAATGCAAAAAGCAGCAAATGCGGCATGGGGGGTCCTAAAAAGGGCAAGAATAGGAGGTTTGGGCAAGAGACTCTACATGATGGACATTCTAGTTAAATCAGGAGGGCTGTATGGAGTAGAAATCTGGGGCTGGGAAAAATGGGATAAAATGGAAAGGGCTCATGGGAGGTGCATAAAGATGGCGATGGGCTTAGACAAAAACACGCCAGATTACATCTGGAAGATGGAATCTGGCAGAGTTGGTCTTGGAATCGAGGCAAGGAAAAGAGCCTTAAAGTATGGTACCGACGTTCTAAACATGGGGGATGAAAGACTCCCAAAGATATGTTTCAAGGAAGAAATAAGGAATTTAGAAAATGAAAATCCATCTAACTGGGGCAAAAAAGCAAAAATTGCTTTCAATGAGGCAGGGGATGGTGACACACTTGGATTGATATGGAAAGGGGGGAGAGAGGAGGAAATAGCTAAAAACTTAGAACGAAATATAGGGACAAAAATTGAACAGGAGATTCAAAAAAACTGGGGAAGGATAGACAAGTCTACCTACTGTAAGGACTATGGTAAATGGAAAACAGAGATGGGCAGGGAGAAATTTTGGGAAATCAAGGACTTAGGATACTTGGAAAAAGAACAGTGGGGTAGACTTCGGTGTGAAAATGTCGGGAAGTCAGGCAATAAGGGGTTTAGGGAGCTTAATTGGAGGCTTTGCCAGAGTGGAGTTGAGGATATGGAGCACATATGGGAACGTACAAGAGCGAAGGAACTGATTGACAAGGGATGGGTAGAAGAGGTAGAAAGATGGTTAGAAGAAGGGAAGGACATGGATTTTGAGTCAAAATTTAACACCACAATGTCAGGTAAACCGATCAGAGGGAACAGGAGTGTGAGGATAATCGAGTAGAGAATGATGAGTGACTGGAATCAAATAATTGATATTCCTCAATCCTAATGTTAGTTATTAGAAGCATGTGAATAAAAAGCATAATGTTCAATTTTGTATAGATGAATAACAACAGTCCAAATTAGTGCCAAGACACAAGTTGTATCTACTATGATATTTATATGATAATCGAATATTAAATAGGGTTTCTATTGTTAAGGCAACAAGACTGCAATTTAATATAAGGGGAATATCTTGGGCTGTAACGACTAATGTAAAAACCTTTGAAAAAGGTGTACATGTGAGAAGTAAATTCTATTCTATTCTATTCGTGTTTCATAGATTTTATTTGTTTATTTTTTCGACTGCAATTTTTTATTATTTTATCGGTTTTATGCCATTCTTTTTGAGATACGACATTTTAATTTACCTATAACTTTCCGTATTCGTTAAAGGCGTATAACAAACTGTGCTTTCAAAAGCAGGGGCTGCGCGAAAAGCAACATCGTGCGCGATAAGAATGAACACGCTTCAAGCGAGCCACGAACTTGAGCAAACGCGTACTCCGAATGCGAACGCAAAAGTTTGAGAATTCATTGCAACCGCAATTCTTAACTGCCCATTCGGAAATTTTTAGAGTATCTGCAGAAATGATCGAAAAACATTATAAAAAAAGAAAAATTGAAAAAAAGGTTCCTAAATTTGAAAAATATTACTTTGTTTATCAAATCGTAATTTTTGTTACAAACAAGGGGTTGGATCGACTTCTCGATGTCTCCATTCGAAAGGTGAGAAAAAATCATACATTCCATGATGGTTAGATATTCTGTTAATGAAATACTTTTTTCAATATTATCAACTATTGAGAGGAACTTTCTTGAATCGTCAAAAGTTTGAAAATTCATAAAGTCGAAAATTTGCATATCATGCACACAAATGTACCTATTAGTCAAATTTATAATAAATTGTATTAAAATTTTTTTATTTGTTTATTTCTATAATTCTATTCAAGTATAAATGTATTTAAAAAATGAACAATTTGATGTCATCGCGAAAAATCGCTATCTGCCACGATTTCATTATTTTTCTATCCTTCGGCACGATAATAAATTTACATTTCTTAGTGCCTGACTGCTTGTAAGTAAATCTGCATTCGCACCCGACAATCACACATTTCACCATTTTAACACCAGTTTTCTTCTCACAGGGTATCAAACTCTTGTAGTTCCTTGTTACTACAAGTAAAAATACTTAAAAACGTCTTTTTTCAAACCAAAAGTGTAAATATTTACATTAAAACATGCATTCGCCGCGTTGGCCGCGGTCAACATATCCGATATTTTCAACTCAGAGAGCCAGGGGGTTGAGAGAGGCAGTGCAAACAAAATTATTGATGCTGCAATTGCAATAAACCAATTATCGTTACAAACGAAGATTTTTGAGACAATTTGATAAAGTCATATGAAAATATGAATGCGAGTTAGAGGCACATGATAAGATCGAGTTAGAATAACAGGAATCGCCAAAAGTATGTACCACACTTTAACGCAAAACAATTTCAAGAATATTTTTGGATGAAGCTGAATGCATATGATAGGAGTATTTTATGATTATTGTGTGTTTACGGTCAGTTGCTCAAATATTTGTGCTGAAAAAATTATAAATGAATAAGATTTGTTTTGTTCTCGACATTTTCATTGTTTACCCTCTTTCACCTACCTTATTTCGACGAGTGAAATAGTCACCCATCGGGTTACCCCCACTCTTCCCCTTAGAGACTTCTGAACGGTTCACCCGGGTGAAGCCGAGCACTTACCTAGCGCCGTGGAACGGCTCCGAGTGCACTTGGTGAGAAACCTGAATGCTACCCTGGCACACATTGGAGACACAGAAGTCCGCGCCCACCTTCACGGCGCGGAATGTATAAGCGCGGAACGGAAGAGTTGATATGCAAGCTCTTATAATCATTTGCCCCTAACAGTTACGGTGTAATGCGATGCAATAATATGCTTATTTCCTCAGCGAACATGTATACTTTCAAAATTATAGTCCACAAATCCAAAACTCGAGGAACAGCGAACAAGTTTATCATAGGAAATAACCTTTTTTTAAATGAATTGTTTATAAAAAATATATAAAAATAAAATCACTCTAACGGATTTATCCATCTCATCGTCAGTTGATCGTCTCATTCGTTCATTTCATCGTCAGCTTCAAAACTGGCCTTTCGGACTTCGTCCCGTTACCCTATTTCTTTGTTCCGGGTCACATATTTTCATTGAAATAGTTCTATTTTAACCAAAGAGATAAGTATTTACCAAAATAGTTTTCATCAAAACAGTTTAACTTTCAACCAAGGAGTGGAATTTTTTAAGGAAACAGAAAAAATGCATTTTCAGTAGCATATTCAAATTTTCAATCTGCATTCATTGAAGAATCAGATTTCTTGTTGAAAAAATGTCTTCCTATTGACAATCGAAATCAGCAACAATATTTGATAGAAAATAATCTTTTATTTCAGGAAAAACAACCCAAGATTCGTAAATTTCTATTTTTAATTTCAATTGTTTCGAATGTCTCACACTTATAGAAAAAATAAATAAAAATGCCTCGATATTATTTTCCATATGATTATAGAAAGCGCTTCAAAAAATAGGTTGATAAATATTTGGGTTGTTGAACGATTCGTCAAACAAATTCTGGGAAAAGTCAGATGCAAAAGGCAAAGGACATATGGAGAAATGTTCAATGATTTCCTACGAGAGCAATTTATGCTAAATGATCTTTGATTCAATTTTCATTCTATGAATATCAATTAAATTTTTTTTTTTTTTTATACAACAATCGAATAATTTGAAATAAGCAACAAAATTTTGGGGGGAAATAAGCTTTGTTTTCAAAAAAAAAGAATAATCGATTAAGAGTCCTCCTTTTTATTTTTTATTTTTTTCGTAACGAATATTTCCAGAGATATAAAAATACCTCAATATTTCCTCGTCTTTTTAAATTGCTTCACGATACTTAAACGAATACAAACAAAATTTTGGGAAAAATTAGAAGCAGGAGACTTATGATGTAATATAGAATAATGGCTCATCATTTTCTATAACAATATTTCATTTAAAAATATATTTGGGGTAATTTTCAATCTATAGAAACCTGAGACGAATTTTCGTGAAACACAACAATTTGAACAGTTCAAAGTTTCCAGTATTGGGAAACTCCAACTATTTATCCGAATTACGTGTCAAGTAATTTCGCATCGGATGTACAAAAAGTGGCGCCTTTTGTAATGGAAATTGTTGTAATGCTCTACAAGTATATTTTACATTAAATAAGTATTTTCCAGATTTTCATAACGCGAAATACCTTCTATTGGAAGCTCCCAAAATTTATTATTTGCAATTTTCCGAATTTGTAGATCAACAATTTGCACAACTAAACAAAAAATTCAGTATTTGGGAAAGTATAGGGATTTTTCAAATTTTTAAACAATTTCGAATGGGCAACAATAGTTTATGGAAAGTTAGTTTCATTTCCAACGAGAAATTACTTCAGCCTCGTAAATGTTTATTTTGGATCTTTAAAAGTGAGATATTAGTGAATTCGAAAATTAAAATTCAAGGATATTTAAAGGATTTCAAAGGCTGAAAATTTCATTTTTCAAGGATAAATTTTTCCAAAAAATCGTACATTGATTAAATTTTAATAAATAATTCATTAATAAAATTTCAACGCATAAAATAATTATAACATTTATTTTTTCATTTTTTATTTCTTCAGCTTCTTTGGTAAGTAAACTCAAATCTTCTTCGTAGCTTTCTCTTAATCTTTTCTGTTGCATCATATTTTTATCAAGCTTTTGGGCATCTCTTTTCTTCGCAACTTTTTCTTTGTGCACGGCTGCTTGCTTTTGTTGCAATGCTGCTTTTCAATGTTTGTATGCACCCAAAAAGGCTTCAATGATTTCCTTTGTTAATCGGAATTGTTTAGCGTCTCCTGCTACGCGAACTGCATCGTGAATATTTCTCAAAGCAATAAGACTGTCCTCGTGCAAATCTTCCATTTAAAATTCTTTGTTATATGAAAAACTGCGCCAAACATCAGCGTTGCCATGAAACAAGATAATAATGATCCGCAAAAATCGATGCATTCTACCTAACACTTTTTCACTGGTAAAAATATCATACAGAAAAATGTCTAGTCTGTATTTCTTCATATCAGAAGTTTTTGAATCATTTTCAACAGTGTCTCTTGAAATTAATTGACAATATTTTTTTTCAACTTATCAGTATCCACAGCATTTAGACGATCCTTTTTTAATGAATACGTAAGTGCGATTTCTGCACGCCTTGTGGGCTGGTTTTCGCGTAGCATGACTATTGGTGAAAAACAAGCAGCTTTCTCCATAAATTTCGATGAAAGAGAGTTTATATTTATATTCCTATGCATCGAACTAAAATTTTTTTTTTATATTTTACTATGTGAAATTCCAAACGTGGACCTTTTCAAGGACGCTAGGGAAAAATCAAGGACGTTTCCAGGTTTTCCAGGGCAGATTTGAGAATCAAGGACATTTCAAGGTTTCCGAGGGTCGTTAGATACCCTGGGAATGTCTCATTCCGCTTCTAAGAGAGATAAGAATACGTTAATTTTTATGATATCACAATGAGTTTATGTTATGGAAAGTAAAAGGTTCTTCTTAACAGAATAACCAGAAGAAGCCATAGGTTAAAAATAATCCTCAGTACTGCTGAGTACGGCTGTCACTTTCTTATTCTTTCTTAACCTACATTCCTCTGCTCCGAGAGTGGGGGAAACTGTCACTCTGTTTGAGCGCAAGAGTCGGGGAAAGATTCGATGCGATGCCTGTCGAGTCGAGCAAGTGGGGCACAAACGTGGCTTGGCAAAATACGTGCTTAAATTTGAAAATACATATACTTTCTGTACTTCGCCTATTAATCGTTCCAATTGAATTTTGAAAAAAAATATTTAAAAACAATATATTTTACTTTGACAGAAAATACTTTCTCTGCTGAATTGTAGACATTATTTCATCAATAAGATAATAACCATTTCTTTACATTATTCTTATATAAATATGATAATATAATAAAAATTGAAATAATCATTTTTGAATCTTTATCAGTAATTTGCGAAACTCTTCGTTCAATAATCTAAGTTTCAATTACATTTTAGTCTAATGAATGAATCATTCAATTTGAATTGATTCAACCATCGTCACGAGGGGCTTTTCACTCCGGATTCCTTGGAAATGAAACGCACATTGCTTGACAAAGTAACACGATGTCGACAGAATCCGTCGAATGCACGCAAAGTTTTACGGAACCCCTCGAACCTTGCGTTCAATGACGATGAACCCGATTTTTGAGCTTCGCTGACGAACGTAAAACCTTGGACAGCAAACGCCATACGTTCAGCTACGTTATGCGATGTACGGCCACGTTCGACACGCGGAATCCTACGATGATCCGCATTGCTCCGCGGAACTCAAACTGAATCCCAACGAAAGTTGCGTAAATGCGACGAAGACTATGATCCTTCTAAAATGTGTCAAATATAATATTGAAATGTTTTTAACGAAATTTTATGAAGCAAACAAACAAATTCATGATTTTATTTTATTTTTACATGAAGAATAATTTTTTGATAACATTTTATTGTTATTTATTTATTTATTAACTTTGAAAATGAATTAAGACTGCGACTTTCTGGAATTGAAATGAGCGCGATTGAGGAGTATTACAGCATTTGTGATACATCTTAATTTGAAAATATTGCATTTTTTATGAATAAGGTTTCTTTCATTTTTCGATTAAGTATTGAAACAATGTAATATAATTTTCGATTATGAAAACACATGTATTTATGTGTTTACAAAACATAATTATTACATTGAAATTTTATCAAAAACTTTGCAAAAAGGATAATAACAAATAAGATAAGCAAATAGAAAATTCAGTTGTTTAAGCAAGTTGTTCAAACAAATTATGGAGTAAATTGTATTTCAGACTGAAACATACGATTGACATAGTTTTGGGGGTCACTGATATGAAATTTAGAATAAAAATAGAAATATTATTTGGTTTAAACAGTCTCTTTAAACAATTTATGGAAAATTTGAGTTGGGCATGACATGACTTATATATGCTTCTCATGGTTTTAAAAATTATTGATTTCAAATTTAATATCAAAACAGTAAAAATATTTTCTTTGGAAAATTTGTTCCAACAATTTATAAAATTTTCTTCGAAAAAAATTTTTGGAAAATAAAAAATCTGTAAGAAATCATTTTTTTATTTTCATTTCCTGAAGAATAAAAATGATTTTCAAGGAATCCTTCTTGCAGTGTTAATATTTTTGTATTATCCATAATTCTTCGAAATGAAACATTGGAAAAAATGTTTTACAACAGGAATGATATAAGTTAAAATAAATAAAAAACATTAAATTTTTCTATTTATTTACATTGAAACATCCAGAATAGAACTTTCAAAAATGGTTGCAAATGTGAGAACTGTTGAGCGACATAATTATTATATACTATAATTTTTATGAAATAGTTTGTATTTATTTAATTTATGTATTAGAGAATAGAACTTTCAATAATGGTTTCAAGTGTGAAAACTGTTGAGCAACATATTCATTATACACTATAACTTTTATGAAATAGTTTATATTTATTTCACTTATGTATTATTTGTTCTTCCAAAGAACAATTTTGTTCTTAAACTGGAATTTTTCATTTTCAGACATTTCTTGCAGAAAAAACAAAAAGTACATGCCCTATCGAACAATAATTGAGAACAAAGTTGTGGAAATATTTAAAAGAAACAATTTTAGTACTTTTCCTTTCATTCCGTAGCTCTCATAGACTGCTCAAAGAATGAACGTTCCAATTTTTGAGTATTTTATTTTCATGGCTTAAACCATAATCGTGGATCGAAAAAGACTGGTTAACGAACTTGACCTGTCTTTTTCGGTCCCTCGAACTGGGTTCCAAAGCACCATCGAGGATGATCATTCTTTCGAAAGGTATCCAGTTAACAGATTATTTTTCATTATTTTTTGTGCGATCAAAATTGGAATTTTCGATTTTTTGATAATATTGAAAAGCTGTATTCTTGATCGTGCAGGTCTACCCAGGAGAAACATTTTTTCTTTCTGACTATTTTTTGAATCTTGCGTTATTTGGCTGAAAGTCTCATTTCTTTTTACATTTTCGAATTTTGGAAATACCATACCCCTGACACTTTTTTTTTTTGGAAAAGATGTTAAGGATGAATTGTTTCAAGTTTCAGGTGCTACAAGAAATTATACTTACAATTTCTGAGCCTTGGGAAAAAAGTCAAAAAAAATTTTCAAAATGCTCCCCCTCTGATTCTTAATCCAAAATAGCTTGTTAACGAACTTGACCTTTCTTCTTGGCCCCTCAAAATGTATGCCAAAGCACGATCGAATATGATCATTCTTTCGAAAGTTATCGAGTTCAAAGGTTATTTTTCATTTTTTTTGTGCGGTCAAAATTGGAATTTTCGATTTTTGGAGAAAATTCAAGAAGTTGTATTCACGATCTTGTAGGGCTCCCAACGAGAAACATTTTTTCTCTCTGACTTTCTTTTCAATCTTGCGGTATTTAGCTGAAAATTCTCATTTTCGATTATATTTTTTAATTCTGAAAATGCCGCAACTCTGTCAATTTTGTTTTCATAAAAAAAAATCGTAAGGATAAATTGTTCCACAGTTTACCTACTACAGGAAACCGCACTTGAAATTTTCGAATCTTGAAAAAAAAGCCTAAAAACGTTTTCAAAATGCGATCCGAAGTACGATCGAATTTGATCATTCTTTCAAAAGTTATCAAGTTCACAGTTTTTTTTTTCATTATTTTTTGTGCGATCAGAATTGGAATTTTCGATTTTTTGAGCAAATTCGAAAAGTAGAGGAAAAGAGCGCAAGCAGATCTAACGCGCTTCAATGCAGCCTCGAATTCAGCTTGTTTTGATGCTCACAGCTGATACACATACGTGGATCACCATTGTGTAGTGTGCGTGGACCAAGCATACCGCCGTAACGCGCGCAGATTTTCGATGCTCACCCCACTGAATCCCACGAAACACTCACGAACTCCAACATATTTAAGCGTTCGCTTGCAATAACGCGCTTTGATATGACGAATCCGAACGATATTTTCGTTGCTTAACGAAGTGATACGTATTATGACGATGTTGATTTTGTCATTTTATCGCGTTTTATCGGGAACTTCGCAATGAACGATTCCGTACGAAATTTTCGAAGAACCCCAGCGAAAATAGACGTTGATTCCTAAGTGAAAAGCCCCTCGGCATGAAGAGCAATCTGATAATATAAGTAGCAAATCTTTTGTAGAACTTTCATTTTCCTTAACGCAAAAGTTTGTTCGGAAAGTCTTAACAAGCCTATGAAAATACTTCTACAATGAATTTCCAACAATTTTTTGCGATTATAGGGATAGTTATAAAAACAATTATTGAAAAAATCATAGGAATATATGCCAAAGAATTATTACTACTGAAAGAGGCTTAAGGCGATCTCAGGGTACCACCTGCCACCTGGCGGCTTAGCTGACCCTCCTTATTCTTTGGGGCCTCAACCTGAGGCTTCATTCCTTAGAAGGAGTTATCGAAATGAATTACAAAACATAAGATTTTTCAATTCTGGAATAAGAGCTGTCAATAAACCGGAATCAAATATCACGAAACTGAACTTAGCGTACGTTGTCTTTTTCTGTTTATAAACACTGGGAAACCTCATCCTGAAGGTAGGCGGAAGTTAGGGAGATTGAGCTCACTAAGTGGCGGAGGTTGTGTAAAGTGGTTACCGATCGTGAGGCAGAGGCACAGTTCAACTTGTCCGAAATGAGTTGAAAGTAACTGTTGATCATTCGTATTAATCATCCATATCATACATATATAAAAATAAATCAACATTCAAAACGCCTGATTTGGATACTAAACATTATCAAGTGTCAGTGCCAAAGTTGTGTTAGTTCTCAATTGATGTATAATAAGTGCCTTCCCATTTCAACATGGTTTGATGGAGATTTTGAATAATATTGCTGATGAATTTTGAGAGGTTTCTTTTTGGTCGCTGTTGAATGGGCATGAGCCTAACAAAAATGCGATCCTTTTGAAATGCTGTCATGTGTATTGAGTGCGGCCTTCTGCCAGAACACTTTGGGAATTGTTTTTCTCAACGAATTCCAATGTCAATTAGAAATTTTCACAACAAATTATTGGATATTGTGTAAAAATTATGTAAATAGTAATTATCGATTCATTACTCAAGAGTCAAAGTGCTCCATTCATTCCTGATTCATTTTTCTAGCCCTGCTTTTCTTTATGTTGTGATAGACGTGCGAATAAATTTAATTGGGAGTAAGTAAACTTGAAATTGGAAATGTTCTGACAGTAATTTCAGAATTCATTCGGTTGTATGGGGTATGACTAAATTTTGAGAAAACACACTGGCAACCTATAAACTTAAAACTTATTTCAGATTGGCCAGAAAATTAATCATTCGCATTCACAGTAGAAAGCTATGTTATAAAATGCCTAATTATATCATTATGAACTGATTATATTCTATTATAGACCTAATTATTTATTTTCTTGGTATGACAGAAAAATTCGGAGTTTAAGGAATTTGCAAAATAATTTTATAGGGCATTATTTACAGAATCTTTCAAGTCCCTGATAACTTTCGCTGGGTCAGCGGAACTTGTGACTGCTGTTCCAGATACTATCATATTAGCTCCGGCCTAGAACCAAAATTGAAAAATTCTACTATATTAAGCTTTCTAATGCAAAAAAATATAATAAAAATGATGATTGTAGCATAATGAAGTTTGAAATTAAATTTAATGAGCAGTATAGAAAGCTCTAAAGTTTATTCAGCATAGCTCATGGTAAGTTACTTACCTCTGCACAAAATTTAATGGTGTCGAGTCCAACCCCTCCATCAACTTCGATGTCCAATGTTGGATAATGTTTTCGAAGCCATGACACTTTCTCCATCATTGATTCCATAAATTTTTGCCCGCCAAATCCGGGTTCCACCGTCATAACGAGGATCATGTCGACTTGATCTATATAATTTACAACCACATCCACTGGTGTCCCAGGTTTCAGAGCTACTCCCACCTATCGATGAAAGTGATATTTTATTGAACGATTTTATAATAACATTCTTATTCATGAGAGTCTAATGGACAAATTATGATTCCCTTATCGGAGCACCAAAATTGAAGGAACCTATCAAGGTATACATGAAGAATAAACTACTATGTACTACTACTACTACTACCACTGCTACTACTACTACTACGCCCGTGTGGTGTTGCTGGTCTCCCATCGGGCGCCTCCCCTGGTTGCGGATCGGGGAACGCTTCCCAGAAATAGGTGGTACCGGGGAAATCAAATACCCGGGTCGGACAAAAACCAGATAGGGGAAGAAACCCCGAATAAAAAACCAAAGATGAGTGAGTATCTGAAAAAACATGTACCC
>WSXT02016411.1:0-14357 GCA_011762715.2 Neuroterus valhalla
GGGACGCGTGGCGGTCTCGGGTAGATGAGGCAATGAACTTTCGAGTTCCAAATGCTGATAAATAATAATAATAATGCATTCTCATTGAAAAATGCTTCAAGTTGAAGGCGTTGTAAAGCTTTTCCAAGTAAAAATATCCCTTTCATGCACCTGTTGCGATGCGTACCTCTCATTTTTTTTTCATCCATTTCTCAGAAATATTCAGTTTCAATAAACTTGTTTTCTACTTCGCTGCCTTCAAAATAACGACCGACGCATACATGTAAAACTTTCATCGTGTTAAAAGCATCCAGCCTCAACACGATATTTTTGAATTCTTCTCGAAGTAACTGAATCAGCTCTGCTAGGCGATGGACTCCTTTGGCGGGAAAAAAACTTGTATCATCTTCAACCGCAAGAGAATTAAACGCAGCCAAATTCGGAGTACTTTGGTATTTTTCGTTATTGACTTTTTATGAACTTGAAAGATGCATGCGACATAAGCACCACGCTTAATCTCCTTTGCCTAATATTTCAAATCCTGTTGAAATTGAGGTAATACTACTGATCGAATGTTCAGAAGTCAATTTGATTGTCTTACTTGGTTTGGAAACGTTTGTCATCGTTTGAAAACGAAGAATAGTATTCAGAAATCTTTTAGTTTTATCAATTGACGTACTAGAAACATAAGATGATTAAAGCTTCCGATAATTCCGTATTATTGTAGAATGAAGTAGAATTTTTGTCATCAAACCTTTTACCCTCAGTAAATCAATGACTTGAGATATTAATTTTTCCCTTTGACTATCAAAAGAATCATTTTCCTGCACAATTCAAGATGTATTATTGCTATAATCATTCATGTACTCTTCAGTTATACTCATTTTCAACCAAATTTGTGGTTTAATTTTTGTAACTGATTCACATTTTCTAAACTATAATTCAATACGGCTATCATGATCATGAATATGTGCTGCAAAAACATCTGTAGCACTTTCTAAAAGAGGACGACGTTCAAAAACTCATCTTAAAATGCAGTTTTCGAATAAGGTTGAGACTTAGACCTCCTTGGCTTGCATTTCATCAGCAATGTGTAATTTTCCACTGTTGTAGTCTGATTGTTTTTAATATTTTTTGTTTATGTTTTCCACAGCTCTCCTAACATTTCTTTTCAATGTGTACGTTCTGTAGCATTGATTGGACATATGATAGTGCAAGAGCTGATCAGGGCTCAAAATACTCAACCTCTCCTGAACTACTCCATCTTGTTTCGCTTAGCAATCTCACGAATTTATTCACAACCATTTTTTTTACTAGTCATATCCGTGGAATTATCAGATTGACGCAAAATGCATAAAGACTGTTTGAACATTGTATTAGACTCTGCCGACATTCACTCTTCAACAAACATCGTTGCGACTACCCATTCAACTGCGTCGTGAGACTGATCCAGTGAATTCCGAGCGAGCTTGATTAGACAAGTACCAAACCTTCTGCTATACACTTTCCAGATTTTCAGATATTATTCCACATTATTTTCATTTGAAATAATAAGTGTGTCTGTATATTTCTACTTCCATTCCATAAAAATTAATATCATTGAAAGTTCGACGGGAATCTTTTGATAAATTTGTAAATAGCATATTCAATACATTAATTCATTAACAATAATGTATCGCAGAATATCGACATAAATGAGAATCAAAATAAATAATTTTCCTTGCAGCAAACACAGAGGAAGCCATCAATTGCAGAAATTATCTAACGCTTACCATAATCACACGGGGAACATTTTTTTGTCCACTGTTAGAGTTGACAAGAAACGTCAAATTTTTTACCATTGAAAATATACAACTTTTGAACAATGCATTTTACCTGAAACCTGCAAGAGATGTTTCCTTCTTAAACTAACACATATTTGCGGAAAGAATAGTCGAGCATGAAAAATTTTTCGTTTATATTATTTTTTCAAACAATTGAGGAGGCTTATGATTATCTAGAATTGTGTAAGGTAGGTTATGGAATGATTCTCAATGGAGCAAAAGAATTTCATAAATGTCTATTCTCTGTTGTTGAATCAGGTTCAGCTCGATGGCATCACCATTCACTACCCCCGAGAACCATGATTGTAACAATGAAAGATGGCACTACTTATTGGGGGACTGTCGAGCCTTGTAATGATGGAATCGTGCCCCTCACGTTGCATGATAAAGTGCATCCTAGAAACTTTACCTACTTTATCCAAACAGAGATTAGTCGTTGGGAGTCAACTCTCTCTGTGCACAAACTGGAACCTCGTCATGATATAACTCGTCATACTCCATCGGAAGCTGAAATAAATTTTGGAGGCGGCATGGTGTATTATGCTGAACGATTCCAGGAGTACAATTCAACCAAGTGTGATCATAAAAGTCCGATCGAAAATCCTCATAGCAATATGCCAGGAAGTATGGGCATATATCTATCAATACCAAGGCCATATGGCAAAATATATAGCTCACTTTTCGAGGTGTTTTTACCGTGGGATAGGGAACTATGATCCAATTCGGTATATGTGGCAAACAATGTAAAGTGAATTAAAAGCATGATATGCTTTTTTCCCCAATTTCAAGGTTTTGAAATGTATATATACTAATGCAATGGAAAACTTAAACCGATATTCATTTTAGCCTAAATGTGTTGTATGAAATTACTCTGCTCACAAAAATTGAGTAATAAAATTGTGAAGTGAAGAATGAATGAAATCACTGGAATCAAATAATTTTTTGCGTACTGGTTCTGAAAGAACAAATATTATTCTTTAGTTGAAAAATTATCGTTTTTTGCCTTAAACTTATCAATATTTATTTCCAAGAAAACCTTTATTAGATACACAGTATCGTTAAAATTATTTTCTCCTTACATTATCAAAGACTTTATTGTTTTGATCATTTCTGTTTGTAGCGACTTATGATAAAATATAGTATCATGCAAGTGACGCATCATTGATAAATATCAATCGATTATTATCGAATGCGTTCGTAACTGATAATATAGCAGCATATGGCCATGTAGAATATTTGAAATCATATTCCTTACAAAATTACTCCTTTGAAATATAACGCTCTGACAAACTCGAGCCTGAGATAAAACTGGGTTTCCTTATTTCTCTCAGAGGAAATAAAATAATGACGACACAGACTTGGGATGCGTCGAGGGATGCGAACACTTTCCTATGTCGATTCAAGAGATTTGGTAAAAGAGATATTTATGAATTGACATAAAGAGCTGATTGGCACTTCGATTATCTGCTGCGAAGTTGCCTTGAAGTAGATTCAAGTTGACTGTGGTCAATTCAGTTTTGCTACAATGATTGAGTTTTAGCATGGCATCAAGCAGAAGAAATAGGCTGTGCGTATCGAGCGATGAAAGGTTTAGCAAAAGCAGTGTGGGTGTTTGATAATTGTACCTTTGCATTTGAGAGTTCCCGGGGATTTTCAATGGGAAACTTTCGCGATGAGGATGTCCTGAGTAATATTGTCTGTGATAGGTGCACGTATGCTCATTTCGCGAGTGCGTAGATTCTGCATCTATTTCCTACGTCTTATTCCGTTTCATCCCATCCCGCCAGCCCAGCATATTTTCTAGATTTCATAGATTTTTCTGTTTCAAAGCGTTAAAACATTTAATTTCGAAGCCAATCTAATCTTGAGACTTAAATAACCTGATCAATCATCTGTGTCCTTGTTTCGTTAATGAATTTATATAAAGCAGGGCTCACGTCACGGATTATAAGTTCTGATTCTGA
This sequence comes from Neuroterus valhalla, assembly GCA_011762715.2. Lineage (NCBI taxonomy): Eukaryota > Metazoa > Arthropoda > Insecta > Hymenoptera > Cynipidae > Neuroterus > Neuroterus valhalla. Next base: position 3,767 of record WSXT02016411.1, read on the forward strand.
AACAGTTTTTAATTTCACATTATGAGGGATGTTTTCTGGCCTAGGGAAAACCGTTCCTGCATTGCAAAAAGAGAGTGGTTCGAATTCTGTTATCAAAAGAAAGGCTTTAGAACTTACCGGGAGCAACTACCGAAACGTTCAATATTGATGCATGAAAAGACAAGGGAGTGAGTTTGTATTTTGAAAATAATAGGCCGAGTCAAACACAATTTTCTTCTATTTGAGAGGTATAAGAAAGGCAATTGGCTTGGAATTGACTAAGAGGTTGGATGAAGTCGAAATTTAAATAGTTGCCGAGGCAAAAGAACAGACGTAGAAAAGTAATCTACCCACAATCTTAACATCATAAATGAAAAAAACTCAAGCTGCTCAATTATTCGCGGAGTATAAAAAAGGGGGTGCTCATTGGACGCCGTGAGAGTCCAAAACAAATTTGCTGGTCGGAAGGATTCAAAGGAACTTTTGCAATTTAGGAAAAGGCCGAGCTTCATGTTCGGAACACGTGGCGTAATAACCTCTCAATAACTTTTTTCAAATACGAATGCGCCCGTTAGACCATCAAACCTTGCCGGAAAACAAAAGATCATACCTTCAGGCTCTCGGCCATCGTTGACTATATTATACCGAATGTGAGTTCTTGGGAAGAACAAAGGGAAAAAGATTCCAATCGTTTCATTTAGTTCCAAGGTATTCGTGCTCAAGCGACGAGTACAAGTCGTGCCGAGGACAAGACAGAAGTAACAGGTCAGGTTATGGTGAAAAGCGCGTCGAAGTTGGTCTACAAGTTCTAAAGCTCCCGGCCAATTGCTGCCGTCGCTGAGATCGCATGATTCATTTCAGATGCCCGCGCGAGTATGCAGATTTGCAGTTATTCAGAAGGACACCCTGTGCTTTTACAAGATTGATAAAAGTAAGGATAATTCGAGCCTACACATTAGGTGAAATTAGGCAAGGAGTTTCGGCGTCCAATAACATAGTCGCAGGGTGCATCTTCAGTGAGAGAGTGCTGGACTATCGGTAGATAAACATAATTGACTGTGCACGGGGCACCGTGCAGCCTTAGTGCGGTGAACATTGAAATTTCGATGTCCAGACGGTGGCGACCTCCAGTCGAGCTTCTCGTGGCAAGTTCATTCAAGTTTAAAACTCCATGGCACGACGTGCTTCTTCCTGGCTGATCTGTGCTTGTTGGGACGTTACGTTTCTCGGATGCAAATCAAAGTATATGTGGAAACGAACAGCAGGAAAAGAAGATATAAGTAAAAAAATAAGTTCGTCAGTGCCGTGAGGGCAGAGAAAGAAACCGAATGCAATTTTACGAAAGTACAAAAAAACATAGCCTTCATTCGCCGAAAGAGAAGTCACCATAGGCAAGAAATTACAGAGAGACAATCGTCAAAAGTAAAGGCCAGAGAGGCAAAAGACGAACGATAGAATAATAGGAAAGAGAAAAACACGGCGAGGCCTCTCCCCCCCCATCCCCCTACTCCTTTTGAGCATTCCGACGGCCCTGGTCGTAGGTGACCTTCTCATGAGCCTTAATCGGGTATTCCTTTAGAATCAGGTGTTGGTCAGAGGCTTGGGCTCGTTTGCACTTGAGCACCCTGTCGGAGGACCCCCCCACATTAGGGGCAGGTCAGGACGGTATAACCAGGCTGCCCACACATGTAGCACAGGCGCAAGTCCCTAGTATCTGGGCAATGGCTTCGGAAGCGTCCCTTTTGGTGACACTTCCAGCAGACCGCATCCACGGCGGTCATCATCAAGGCGGGCCTCGGCAAACCTGCTAGTAGCCAACCCTCGCGGTCCCTATATTTCCGCTCGGCATAATAAGGACCGATATAGGGCCCACCACTGGCCGTCACGAGGCCTCTGGGGTCGCCCATCGCAGAGCAGCCACTAGAAGTACCTTAGCCGGAATAGTCCGGTCCGTGGTTTTGGCCGGAATTAGCTCGGGCGAGGGGGGCGCCCCTGCTGGTAGAGGCTCTGGCAGAACTGGTCATCGTCCCGGAGCTGCTGACCCCGCCAGAGGCGCTGGCCCTGTTGCTGGAAGGTCCAGTGTCATCGGTGGTGGCCGTGGCGGAACAAGAAGCGCCGGCCCTGCTTGTCGAAGCGCGAGAGCTACTGTTGTCCCTAGATTGGTTGATTTTGGCCGGAGCGCGGCCATAGGTACCGGATCCTCTTCTGGCAGTAACCTGTTACAAAGGAAGAAGAACGTCGTGGGTCACTTAGGGCGTGAATCAACCGTGCACAAGGTAAAGGGGGGAGTGGGCAGAAGAGAAGGAAGGATGCGCAGTCCACACGCCACGCGATCAGTTGCTTGGCCTGGTCGATGGTTCCAGTGCCTCCTCCATTACATAAGGCTTCAAGTATCGGATGTGTTTGGCGTTCTTTCCAAAACCAAGCCGAAACCGACTGACGAGAGGCGACGCCTAATCCAGAAGTGGTCCATGAGCTTTTGGCACAACTTGGCGGCCACATCATCGGCCTTCTCCGATAACCTCCGATTTGGTTTTAGAACAAGATCCCCTACTCAGAACGTCCTTGGCCGTTTGGCCCTGGCATCATGCCTAGCGTATGTTACGAAAGATCAGAACGTACCTATAACCCGATCTACTGATTGGGAATGGGCCCATGACGTCACCCGCGACCACAGTCCACGGCTGTTTCACCACGCGCTGACCAATTAGGCCGGCTGGGTGGATCTGCTCGACTTCAAACCTCTAGCAAGGGTCACAGCATCGGACGAATACAGCCAAGTCATGGTACATTCATGTCCAATAGTACGTAAGAGCGACCCTACCATACGTCTTGTCTATACCGAAGTGTCCCACTTGCGGTTCGAAGTATTCTTCTTCCATAACCCTTTCCCTGAGTTCTGCTGGGACCACCAGCTTCCACGAGTCTAGGTCCGGGACCATGGGATCTGTCGAGAGATCAGTACAGTGTCTGTAGAGGCTCCCATACTCAAATTTCCTATCCGAAACACCCACGGCTTCTCCTGTACTGTGTCTACTAGCCTAAGATACCACGCGTCCTTAGTCTCTGTGATATTGGCCAGTTGGGTTTCTTCGTCTTCCTCTGTCATTCGAGACAGCGCGTCCGGGACATGGTGGAGGGCGCACCTCCGGTGGATAATTTTTTATGTCATGGTCGGTAATGATTTTGAAATGCGCTCGGTCACTGTATAGTTCCTTTCCGCGGCTGTTATCCAGTACGTCGGCGAGATTCGGGTAAGCTAGTATCGGCGCTCTGTTTAGGGCTTTCTTTAGGAGATCAAGAGCCTCCTATTGCTCTTCGCCCCATTGCCACTTTACGTTATTTCTGAACAATCGCGTCAATGGCTCCGCCACCGTCGCGAATTCCAGAATGAATCGCCGATATCTACCATGAGGCCATCTCCAAGAACCTTAGTAGCTGCTTGACAGTTTGCGGAACTGGGTACAATGTTATCGCAGAGACCTTGTCAGGGCACACCCAGAGGCCACCCTCGTTTACGATCAACCCCAGATACTTCACCTCCGAGCAGCAGAACTCGATCTGGTCGGCATCCACCGTAAGACCTATCTCAGCCACCCGGTTATTCTAATAGGCTCCCCTTATATTCTATTACTTGTTCCATCACTCCTTTATCTTCCCACCTTCATCTTTTTGCATCGACCCCTAATTCTTTGCACAAGACAGAACTATCGTTCTCGCATCACTGTCTACAAACTCTTCCTTGTATTTGCAAACTCTATGATCTGCCTTATTCTTATTTTCTCCTATCATGTATTTCTTTAATAACGATAAACAATAGTGTGCATCTATTCAGACCAAGAGTCCGTATAATTTATTTCTCTTGCAAATTTCTCACCTTTTCATATTCATCCCTTTCCTTAATATTAACTTCATACATAAGAAACCTGATACCAGCGCTTCAAATATCCTCCCCCTCCTCTTTAACTAATCTTCGAATAATCTCTCCTGCATACTCCTAAGCTTTTTCCTTTCTATATCTACCCTTTTCAGTCTTCCTTCAACGTGATCCTTGATGTTAACAGATTTATGCAGCCAAAATCCCAGATTCTCAATTATTTCCTCCTCCAATATTTTCCTCTTCCTTCAGCTAATCTTTGTCCTTTCAACTTCTCATGAAAAAACAAACTCCATACTGTTCTGCGTTCAAATTAATTTTTTTTCTCCTAGGGACTCGTGTAACCTTCTTATCATATTTCTCAAAAATTTACCCTCTTGAGCTATCCAAACGATTCCTCTGCGCACGTCAACAACCAGAATGTGACCCCTCCCTTTCCTCTAATCCTTCTTCAGAAACTTCCTTCATGTTAGCTATAAACACCGCTGATAGCGATGAGCTTAACGGACAAACTTGTCTTGAACTACATTCTTTCCAGAATTTTTCTGATGTTTTTATCCAGCTCCCTATCTATCTCTCGTTCTTTGATGAATCCCTTTTATACTTTCTTCTGGTCCTACCCTTATCTTCCTCCTCTCCATTGTCCACCACATTTTATGCCTTTCTATTGATGAGAATTCAGCCTTTGGATCGAAAAAGCGAACACATGATTTTTCTCCTGTTTCTCCCAATTTATTTTGTTCAACATGTTGCAAATTATCAATATTATCTTTTGAACCAGCTTGGTTTTCTGGTAGTATCCTCTCCACCTCCACCTCTTTTTCTAACGTCTTCGTTAGCACTATTGCAAATATTTTGTACGTCGTCTCCAATAACGTCAATTCTCCATAATTTCCTACTTGAGCCTTTTCTTTCCTCGTGTGGATTGGCGTTATGAAACTCTCCTTCCATTGCCGTGGGAATCTCTCACGATTTCATACTCTTTCTACTACTTCTTTCAAAATTATTCTTCTTTACTCTCAACTGAATATCCAAGCCTTTTAGCCTTACACAATACTAACTCTTGACTATTTTTTCTTCGATATTTTCAAATCATCATTTATTTCTTCATCTTCCGGCTCTTCCTCGTCTTCTTCTATTTCGCTTCCCTGCCAAAAATACAAACTCTTTTTACTAACCTCTCTATTTTTCGCATGCCTCATCACTAACTCAGGGGTGACGCGGACCTATGTTTTTGGGTGGTTTCCGAATCACTAACAGCAACAGTTATTTAATACTAAGAGAACCTAAAGAACTCTAGAGGTACCAGGCTCACGGCTCTCCGTGGCCCACCGAAGCTCTCCCAGAGTGCGAGACGGGAATCGAACCCGCAATCAGGCAGCGTAGGTTCAAATCACATCCCTTAGCCCCGACACCAAACTGAGACATTCAATTAATTTCAATAAATATCATGATATTGCAAGGAGTTCCATAAATTTTCACAGATTGATGAATTTGGCTGAATTTAAGAAATCATAGTTATGATTAGGACTACAGACAGACAGAGAGACAACTGTATAAAGATGATTTTTCCTGACTCAGGGGGTCTCGAACCGTCAAAATTTCATCAATTTACGGAAGTCGACTTCGTATAAAATCAATATCTTCTCATTTAGAATGAGAATGTTATAATTTTTAATGTTTTGAAAAGTATAGGTTCCTCGAATCTTTTATGATAGCAAAACCCCAATTTTCTAAACTGCCTGCCGTACTTCTTCATCGCCGAGGCTTAACTATCATGAATTTAGTAGCAAAAAAGGGCCCTAATCTCTAACGATATTTCCAGAGATGAAATCATTCAAATTGACCCTGAAGAGAGAGTCTGAGATTTCCTCAAGCAATATTGTGACATTTTCAGTCGGAAGAGAGGAAGAAAATTAATATAAAACCATCGTGTGTCTTGAGGACACGGAGCGACCTGTGTATGACTGCTCTCTGCCTGCAGCCGACAAGTGCCACGGCATATTTCTCTCACACGGGAATGACTTTACGGGTAATAACCATTGAAGTCACTAGTCTCCAAAATCACCGATGGTGAGAACAATTATTTTAACCGAATATCCTTGATGAGATTGCTGAAGGTGATTCATGAGATCTTCGTATCTCTCCTTTCTCTCGAGGCCTTTGATGTTGAATTCAGCTGAGGCCGCGAACTCGATCATAAACATAGGTCGAGCACGTTTTTCAAGGAGCACGATGTCGGATCTTGTGTCTTGGATCAGAACTATTGTCGAGAAATCGTAGTTGCAGTAGTCGAGCACTTTCATGGCAGCGTTGTCATATACAAATACGACATTCCTGCGTAGATAGAACCACTCGGTAGTATATGCTATGGGTGCTCAGGGAGTTCAAGTCACGACCTGCACCTATCGCCGGAAACTTCTCGATGCAATATGCAGCTACGGTATGCTAAGGTGGAAACCGCACCGTTCTGCCACGCGGAAATGGAACTCTCTATTTCTGAATTAGGTACAAATATCCTGGCGAAAGAAAACACTGAGTCATGTGATAAGGAATGATTTTTTACAATTTTGTAGAAGTTTCCATGTATCACCTTACCTTGATGTTATATAAGAAAGTTTTTGGCCTCCACTTCCTTCACCTGTCAGGACGGTGCAATCTCCACCTTAGCATATCGTAGCTGCATCTTTCATGAAGCAGTTTCCGGCAGTAGGTGCAGGGCGTGTCTTAGACTCCTTGAGCACCTATGGCATACACTATAGAATAGTCCTGTTCGCGCAGGAACAACGTTTATGTAAAGGCACAATGCGGCCTTGAGAGTGGTTTATCGTCATCCTTGTTGCTCTTATGGCGTTGGCCGCAACCCTGCCGTGCCGAACGATCTAAGGGGTATACAGTGAATCATTGAGAAAGACTAGTGCCGAATCTACAGTAACTACGATTTCTTGACGAAATTCGGTTAAAATAATTGTTTTCATCATCGGTGCTCTTGAAGGTCCGACGCATTCACAGGTTAATAGCCTCAAAGCCATACCCTTGTGTCAGAAGTAGGTCGCGGCACGTGCTGGATGTATGTAGAGAGCATTCAAACTTTGGTCGCTCTGTGTCCTTAAGACACGCGAGGGTTTTGCCAGTCCTTCAATGTGATTTTGTCGTGCATGTGGTCACTCATCTCACGGTCGTGGGACGTGGCCATAAGTGTATTTTACCGCGGTTCCACTGTACATATCGGTTACTTATATTTTTCTCAAAACTCCTACATAATCTTAATACTTTGATGATACTCGATTCCTGAACTAGTTTCTATCTTCGGCGCTGGGTAAATGTTTGAGGAATCAGAGCAAATGGAAAAGTTCCTTTTTATATACTTGAACACGTATTTTCTTTTTTGATTTATTAGTGAATTCCGAAAATTGGCTAGGTTTTCAATTTCGGGAACAGTAAAAGATACAAAATATATTTTCCGGTGAGAAAAAGATGTGCAATGAAATTCTGTATTCAAATGTGCTTTTAAAAATTGATTATTCGGGACCTCATTTTCGAATGGCCAAGGATCACCCTACTCTCTAAAACATTATTTTAGGTGCCCTCCTTTGATGAACCGGCAACTCAGTTGACGTGCCAGCACTGCCGCGAAAGAGATAGAGGATCACAAGCACGGGTGTGAAACAGACAGTTCGGAGGAACAGCTATCCTGGCCTCGCCAAAGCGAGCGAGCACAGGTGCGAAAGGGATGGATTGGACTTGCCATGCGGGAATATTCTGAAAACTATCAATTTTAGTCCTACATATTCAATTAGGTATATTCGGTATCATCAAAACAAGGTATGGATGCACAGAATAATAATTTGAACCCTTGCGATAAACTCGTGAAATTTCCGGTCGCGTCAAAGGCTGCGTTTTATTTATATAAGCAAATGAAAAACGCGTTTCGGTCATTCGGAACATTTTTGTGTTAATCTTAGTGGTCGTTGGCGCTCGTTTCTCTCACCTTCGGCCAATTACCACTAGAAATGATGTTATATGTATTTGTACACAATCGTAAAACAGTTTGCATTTCATTGAAACAATGAGAAGCCTTCAATCTAGAAAAAAACATGCAAATAGGCCTTGTGATATTGAGTTTCCACTGTTGGTTATCGCTCCAGAATTTTACCTACATTCATTCAAGTGAAAAACAATCTCTGCAATATAATACGCGAACGCAGAGTTCATCTGTTAAGTTGGAATAATGCTTCTCAAAATCAAATATTTCAATTGGTGAAATTATAGAAAATTCTGGTTTTTTGTCCTCTAGCACAGAAATTTGAAAAAAATGCTTTTACCTTCCTCCTTGGATTTTGAAAATCATTTGTTCTGTGTGAACATTGATCTAACAAAAATTTAAGAAGTATGTTCGATAACATTTTTTTAATCAATTAATTTTCAATGCCCAGACATAACAAAAAATAGTTAGATAAATATTTTCGCTATTAATAATGTGATTCAAATGACGAAATGAATGACAAATGATCTTAAACACGGCATCACTATCATAACATTGCATAAAAAATTAAAGCAGAACTTTTATCAAGTAAACAAGTTGACGCTTGGTAGGAGTCGGCATTGATCAAATGAGAAACCTCAGGGTCGCCGTCTTCTAAAATGATTGTAGATAATCTCCAAGGCAAACATTGAATTTATAAACGAATCTTTGTTTCTGGTTGGGTACTGAAAATATTTCATTAGGATCTTTTATAAAAAATAATGAAATTTTTAACAGAATGCAGAAGTTGGGAAAAAACGTTTATCTGATTGAACTGTTTCAAAAAGAATTTACATGATTGGTGATACATTATCAAATAATGATCGGAATTGTATTCGTTTCCATAAGAAAATACATATTTGAGAGGTGTAATTTGTATACATTAGAGACTATATTTCTCACGTACATAAAGTAAAATAGAAAAGATTTGATGCGTAAAACACTTTTGTTATTCCATTTTGCAGCAATAATCCACAATATGCTATATTGGTAGAGAAAGACGGGAAACATGCAGTGCATATTATCGAGAAATTGTGCCATTCAATCATGAGAATTCTTTTGATATATTTCCTTCAGCTCATTCGATTGAGCGAATATTCCATCCATGGAAATTCTTCGATTCCTCGAAAGGCATATTTTTGTTTCTCTATAAATTTTTGAATTTTCATACGCGAGGTAGGAGAAGATAAGGATCATGGTTTCCATCTTGATCTCAAAACATTGTGTTATCACGAATCATCTGAATGTTTCAAGGGAACAAATATGTCGGGAGTGAGAAACGTCAAGATTTGAGCTCGAGTACCTTCCATCCACTGCGCTCTTATTTTTGGAGAATAAATAAAACATGTCATTATTATCAGTGGCGTAGATAGGAGTGGGAAGAGGGATCAGGGGGATATATCCCCTCCTATTGGAGTTGGTAATAGATATTTGGGGTTAGTCAGGAAATAGTGGACTACCTTTTTTCACCTGATTGGACAATCCATGTCCCCCCTCCCATAACTTAAGGCTTTCTACGCTATTGCATTGTTTTCGAGTCGTTGAAATTCGTATATATAGCAGTCAAAACTTTCTGAGACTCAGTTCACGCTTACATTTATCTGTTATATTTATTCTTTGTTCTCAGAAAAATGAAGCTTCCTGCAGCCGCTATAATCCTCATATTCGTGGGGTTCGTTCATTTCGATCGTAAGTGTAATATAATTTTGATTCCATCGATTTTGGATCCATTAATACGGGAAAATACATATTTCCATCGAACATCCTAGTACCTTCAACCATTTGATCAGAAAACTACTATTATTATAATCCAAATTCATGAAAAGTATTGCTCCCCATAAGAAGCTTTATAATTCAGGGCAATTTGAATTTATGTGCTCCAAAATAAAAAAAAATCCAAAAATAAATTATTTGAGATGTAACTCGGGAAAGAATTAACGTGAATTATAATTTTTCTTTAAGTAAAATCCATCGACCACTGCACAATACTTATCCTAAAGTTATTATTTCCTTTTTTTCTTGGATAATATTGAACAAATGTATGGGAGATATACAAAACACGTTTTGTAAATTTTTATCGTTCCAATTCTATTATTTACATTCATGCACGTACACTACCATCGGAAATTATGAGATCGATTGACGTAAGTGCTATCAAAAATCACTGCTGGCTTTGAACCGCGATAACTCAGCGAAAAAAAAACGATAGAGCATTCAAAAGAAAAGAGAGCCTATGAAATTCTACGTCTAGTGACGTGAAACATAATTTATTTCTATTTGCTGAAAAAAAGCAGCCTGTAATAAGTTTCGGAAAAAATTCTAGATTATCTAAAATTTTGAATTCCGACTCCAACTTCTAGCATGATCTAGAGAAATTGTTGCGAAAATCTGAAAATTATACGACATAGAGCCTTAAATTTTATATTTGATTTGAGCCTAAGAAACTTGAAAAATCTTCTTCTGTTCCCAAGATACGATTTAAAATGTTCAATCGTATCTGAGTTGAGTTTTAGTCGACGGTCACGGTTTCCAGCCGGTCTGCTGCTCGCCTCCTTCGTTGCGCCAGGTCCAAATAGGCCACGCACCGAGGTGGTGCTTGATTGTGGCTCTCCTACACTTTTGATTCTGCTCAACAGTAATTTTTATATTCTCATCAGAGAAGGTATTAGATTTGTGTGAAATTTCACCCCCTCCCCCCCCCCCCGCTCCCC
>WSXT02016422.1:0-14356 GCA_011762715.2 Neuroterus valhalla
TTGTTTTGTTCTTTAGCGATTCCTCGTCATCGAGTTATTCAGATTTTTGTAGAGAGGTCAGGACTTTTGAAACCGATTTTCACTACTGGAAAGGCATGAACCACGGGATAAAACAGTTCGTGTTGACTTGTGATTTGTGCCAGCGAGTTAAAAGTATTAATATTAAAATAGAGGGTTCATATAACTTGGTTCAATCATCGGAACCTCAAGATTTGGTTTGCGTTCATTTTTATGGTTCCCTTCCAAGATCAACTGGAGGTTTGGAGTACATTTTCGTGGTTCTTGATGTCTTCTTGAAGTATGTCAAATTATACCCTATCAAGAAAGAAAATACCGATACAATTTTGAGAAAGATGTTTGATTTATATATTCCGGAGATGGGCAAGCCAAGAAGGGTTCTATCCGATCATGGATCTCAGTTCGTGTCATCGAAGTAGAGCGATAAATTGCGTAAGGCGGGATTTCAGGTAGTTTATTCGTCGATCAGGCACCCGAAAAGCAATCCAGTGGAAAGAGTCATGCGTGAACTAGGGCGATTATTCCGGACATTATGCTCGGATAGATATACTCGCTGGGCCAAATTTTTTAATGACATCGAATTTTTCTTGAATGTAACTACTCGCTTTAGTACGGGATTTACTCCTTGTGAATTACATTTTGGGGTCAAACCAATTGACCGAATTCAAAGCATTTTAAATTTCCCTGATACAGAGTTGCTTCCGAAGGATGCAAAAGTTATTCTAGCACGCGAACGGATTAATAGAAATTTCCAAAATCGAGCACGAGCCCAGAAAAATTCATCCAGGGTTATTCTCAAGGAGGGTGATTTGGTTTTGCTTCATGTTCCAAAGCAGTCGGATGCTATAAAAAAAAATGATGAGGAAATTTTTCCATATTTTTTATGGTCCTTATCAGATCACAAAGATCTCGGTAACAATTGTTTTGAATGGGGGAAGATTGATGATTCTCGTACGGTTATAGGGGTGCATAATGAGGCGAACTTGCGAAAATATAATAAGTTGAGATTTCCTAATTTAAAAGTCGACTGAGATTCATTTCAGTGTCTTTGCAGGTTGGTCCTAAATACGAAGTTTTAGAAAAATGTTTAGAAATGAATGTAAACCATAGTAATAATCATAAAATCAGGCGTTACCCACACCAAATGTTTCTGTATGTGTACTTGTTGATAAATTTTCGTAGCATTCATGGTCGAGTTCGACGGATGATAATTTATACGTTCATATTTTTGAGAACTGGAGTTGTTTTTGAACGAAACATTGATTTTATCTGAATGTTCAGAGGATGAAATACGAAACTCCGATAATGAGCGTTTCTTTTAATCCACAATATGTACTTTTGATAATGTCTGTATGTTGCATGACGGTTGTGTAATAATTCGTATAAGGTCAATTGAATGCTTATTGAAAGACGCTCCGATGATGATCATTCATTATATTATCGTTTTATTATGTTCATCGTATTTGGATTCGTGCCACACTCTACGTGCTTTGAGAGATCGGAAAGGTATTTATACGAAGTGTCATTTAAAAAGGTGTAATTTTGTTTAATCGTCGATTTTAAAGTTTGTGTGCCTTCGTTTTTTTTTTTTTAACAGTGTGGCGTTTTATATGGGAAATTATTGTCCCTCATCGCAATTAATTGGAGCAAGGGAGAATTATACTTCCGTAGAAGTGACCATTGATCACCTAGTTTAATTGTTGACCAACACGAAAATCTTATCTGTGAAAAGCATCAAGCTGCTGCAAGCCTTGCTTCTATCGACGAGTTTTTATTAAAAAATGAAGCAAAGTTGACTCGATTAGTGGACACCGCTTCTCTTTGAAAATCGGCAAGTGTACGATTCTCCGTCTCTGGCATTTTGTCAACAACGAGGTATTTTGTATGAAGGTATTTTTTTTGAACCTCTAATGGTTATTGACCTAATATTTTTTTATACATGCTCTCGCTTACGTTTCTTGATCGATCATTTCGAATTGGACTGCGTGAATAACGAAAACTTCCCACTGATGCTCGAATACTGACTTTTCATCTATTTATTTGTGTGTATGTGCGTATTTATTTATTATTGTGTGTGTGTGTGACTTTTTTGCGTACTTGTTGTATAGTTGCTGTTTTTAACTTAATATAATGATACGATTGAAATTGACTCATTGCTTTGAGATCAACCTGGTCAACAATTGATGCTTGATAAAATTTGAATTTTACTGCTTTTCTTCTTCTATCCTTGGCTATTTCGTAAATTAGCTCCAGAAATTCTAAGTTGCTCAAAAAATAAATATTAAAATTGTGGAGAATTAGAATGCTGTTCATTGACATTCAGCATTTATTAACATTTTGAACTCGAATCCTTTTTTTAATGTTAAATAAATGTTCAAGCAGTTTCTTTATTATCGCAAAAATGATTGCAAGTTTGAAAATTACGATTTTTGTCGGCTCTTATCATTTCAAAATTGATCAAATGAACAGATCTCAAAATAAGACCTACTGTTCTGTAGGTGTTCCTGAAACCTACATTTTCCTACTTGACTTTTTACTCTCAGAGAAATACGTTCGCTGTATAAAACAAAATACCTGTTTTCCTACCTCCAACCTTACTTTGCAGAGAGTCTGCCTGGGGTCGAATTTCGGAATGGTCAAGGGGAGGCAGCCGCCGATGCCTTCCCCCTCCATGCTACTACCTCTTCCGCAGCTCGACATCAGCCGTCGACCGTCTTCTTAGCACTAATGGTCAGATAGAAAAAAAAAATTTGCTACTTTGCACTTAGAGTTTTGGGAAAAAGATATTCATGATCAGCGGTTTTTTTACGAATATTTCAAATTTAAGTATGTCTTTATAAGAAAGATTACTCAACAAGAAGACGATACATTTTCAATTCAATAGTAGAATTTCTAAGCAAAACGAATTTTTTGAAAGACAGTGGAATTCTCGAACCAAACAATTTAATTTTCAATAGAAAAGTTCATTTTTAATCGGATTTTCAAACAGAATTACTGAATTTTCATTTCAAATTTCCATTTTCATTTGCGAAAGATGAATTTTTGACAAAAAAACGATAATTTTGACAAAATATTTGAATTTTCAACTTAAACAGTCTAACTGATTTATCAATAAAAAGTTCATTTTCAACCGAAAAAGATGAATTTTGGACCAGAAAAGATGAATTTAACCAAATAAGTGAATTTTGAGCAAAATAATCAATTTTCCAACAAAATAAATGGATTTTCACTTTCTTGATACGAATAATCGTATTTTTATCTAAAAAGTTAATCTCTATTTACGCGAAATCATTTTTCGACCAAAAACGAAGACTTTGACAAAATAGTTGACTTTCAACCTGAGAAGATGGATTATCAAATAAATAGTAGACTTTCTGAACAAAAAAGGTAATGCAATCAATAACAGTTACATATTAAATTTAATAGGTGGTTTTCCTAACCAAAAATACGAAATTTCTGAAAAACAATCCAATTTTCAAAAGTGACCAACTGAATGATCAATTAGAAAGTTCGTTTTCAACCGGAAAAGATAAATTTTGGACCAGCCAAATGGAATTTGACATACTAGTTCAATTTTGAGCAAAATAATGCTAATTCTCAACAAAATATATCACTTATCGAATCCTCCAACCGACTAATTGAATTTTTATTTACAAAGTTCATTTTGATTTGCGAGAGATGAACTTTCGAACAAAAACGATGACTTTGACAAAATAGATGACTTTCAACCTGAGAAGATGGATTTACAAAATAAAAAGTCGTTTTTCTAAACAAAAAAGGGAATTCAATCGATAAAAGTTACATATTAAATTTAATAGTCGGATTTACAAGCCAAAAAGTCGAAATTTGTGAAAGACATTACAATTTTTAAAACAGGCTAACTGAATTATAAATAAAAAAAAGTTTATTTTCAACCGAAAAGATAGATTTCTTGGACCAGCAAGAACGAATTTGACATAAGAACGAATTTGACATAATAGTTGAATTAAGGGCGAAATAATGCTAATTCTCAACCAAATAAATCAGTTTTCGAATTCTCAAACCGACTAATTGAATTTTTATTTTCGAAGTTCATTTTCATTTGCGAGAGATGAACTTTCGAACAAAAACGATGACTTTTACAAAATAGTTGACTTTCAACCTGAAAAGATGGATTTAAAAAATAAAAAGCCGACTTTCTAAACAAAAAAGAAAATGCAATCGATGAAAAGTACATATTAAATTTAATAGTCGGATTTCTAAGCCAAAAAGTCGAAATTTCTGGAAGACATTCCAATTTCCAAAACCGGCTAACTGAATTATAAATAAAAAAAAGTTCATTTTCAACCGAGAAAGATAAACCTTGGACCCAAAAAAAAAAAAAACGAATTTGAAAAGTAGTTGAATTTTGAGTAAAATGATCAAATTTTCAACAAAATGAATGAATTTTCGAATTCTTAAACTGACTCATTGAATTTTTATTTAAAAAGTTAATTTTTGTTAGCGAGAGATGAATTTCTACCAAAAACGATGACTGATTAAATAGATGTATTTCTAATACAATAATTATATTTCTAAACAGAATAGTTGAGTTTTCAACTAAAGAAGATGGGTTTTCAAATAGAAAGTCGAATTTAAAATAAAAAAGGTTGGGTGCATTACCTTTTTTTATTGGAACATCGACTTTTCATTCGATAATCCATCTTCTTGAGTTGGAAACTCAACTATTCTGTATCAATAGGAAGAGTTCATCTTCATCCGAGGAAGATCAATCTCGGACCAGAAAAAACGAATTTGAAAAAGTAGTTGAATTTTCGAATTTTCAAAACATTTAACTAAATTATTAATAAAAAATTCATCAATGATGCTATAGCTAATTTCAGTATTCATTTCACTTTATTGATATAAAATTTGGTTGAATAATATCTCATTAATAATATCTCCAGTTGCTTAATCAATTGGATTCGTTTTTATATACTCTAGTATTATATGATTCGCAATACATATTATACATATCGATGAATCTTCCATTGAAACTATTCAAGATTGGAAAATTTTCAATTTGGAGTCATACTCATTAAATATTAAAGAGTCTTTAATCTCAAATATTCGTGAAAAACCGTAGATCATGAATATCTTTTGTTCCAAAACTCTAGTTGCAAAACTGCTAATTTTTCAAATGTTTTAATAAACAAAACTAAAATAGTTTCTAATACTTCTGCTTATGTTATCACAGCCGAGAGTCTGTCCCTGGCGAGTGAAAGAAACATATGTGACGTGCACCGAAGAAAGGGGACTCACTCTAGAAAAATCGGAATCGAGGTTTTTACACCTTCCGATACTTTTTGTGTTGCTCTTTTTATTAAAACTATCGAAAATAAATTTCGAGCGTTATTACTGCTAACAATTTAGTTTCAAGTTTCCCTCTCTCACAAAAGTCGCGTGTATCGGGTTGACTTTGACCACTCGCCCTGAAAAATTTCACTTTTCAGAGTAAGCCTCCTTTCTCTGGCGCACGTCACATGTAGGCTTTCTTTCTACACGTCAACACCGCTAGAGTTTGTTGTCTCATTTCAGGTATCAATTTTGCCATCTTTTTTCATAAGGCGCTTGGAATAATTCCTGACCTGTCCGCTCCCCGCTTCCTTCAATATCTGACCCGGTCAAGATAGTAGTACAACATAGAAGTATTATATTTACGCAACAATGATCGATTATGACTCTTTACGAGTCAAGTTTCCCCGTACGGGGTTATGGCTCAGTGTTACAAAAAAAGGATGAAATTATCAGAGGTTGCTGAGGATATATATATATATATATATACATATAATCTAACTTCCTTACCGTTGCTCGAGCTGATCCCCAAAGAGCACTCAAGATGTAATTTTTTTCATCATCTGCAATGCGCGGATGTTTCTCGGGATCTTCGTGAACCATGAGTAAAAATGCTACACACCATACGGTTCCAACAGCACCGAAGATGTAAAATATCGACGGCCAACCGCCAGAGAATCCATATTCAGAAAGAAGACCACTTAAAGGCATTGAAATAACGGTACCGAATTGCGCCCCTAAGAGAAAAGATTTCATGAACTACCGAAAATAGATTTACGTTTGATTCAAGGATAATATTTAATGCTACATAAATACAGCACTAGAGTTCAAATTTTCTACGTATCATATTTATACAATGTCGCTCAACATAATGAGGCGACCCGCTCTTTATCTAGCGCATAAATTTCTTCAATTTCGATATTGCTGATAATACCGTAGATGTTTCAGGTACTCGCACATACTAGGCACGACGGGCGGAACAATCATTTTTGTGTTGAGGAATTCACTGGCGCCTGAGAGAGGTGTAGAGAAGAATGGAGCTCTGAATTGGTAAATTATTCATATCGTAATATAATATAATATACAGATAAAATATTGGCCAAACAACTACTGCAGGGTCTTCCTAGGAGCAACTGCTATTCAGGAAAATGGCACTAGCTCCCAGTAGAAATGCGATTAATTGAACCTATAGTCACGCCTCACGACCGAGAAATGAGTGCCCACATGGTACGATGATATCACAATGAAGTGCCAGCGAAACCCGCATGTGTCTTTAGGACACGGAAATACCCGAGGATAAATGCTCTCTGAATCCATCGGGAAAGTGCCACAGCATATTTCTGGCACACGGGTATGGCATCAAGGTTACGAACCAGTGAAGGCGTCGCATCTTTGAGAGAACTGAAGACGAGGATAATCATCTTGACCGGATATCTCAGGTAGAGTCGCTGTAGCTTCTCTTTCAGGTATTAACACCTTTTTATTTATTTTAACCTCCTTGACTGTGATGTTAGTTTCAACCAGGGCCGAGAACTTGATCACAATTATAGTTCGTTTCTGTATGCCATGAAGCACTATGTCAGGTCCCGTGTTTCGAATAAGGAATATCGCCGGGAACATGTAGTTCCAGTAAATTCGTCACTCTTCGTTCTCAACAATTGACTTCATCTCCCTTGGAGCGTATGACAGGGCAGGGTCACAGTTAACACCATAAGAGCGACAAAGATGGTAGTAAAGCACTCTCAAGGCCGCATTGTGTCTGCAGGTATACGTCGTTCCAGCTTGAATGGAACAGTTGGATAGTTTGTGCCGTAGGTGCTTTGGAAGTTCATGACGCGTCCTGCACCTATCGCTGGAAACCTCTTGCCGTAAAATAAGGCTATAGTATTCTAAGGAGGAAATGACACCGTCCTGACTGTGAATATGAAACTCTCAGTGCCCGAATTAACTTTAGATGATTTTAGAAAAGCACACGTTGACTCACGTGACAAGGATTGTTGTTTTACCATTTTCTGAAAGTATCCGTGCATAACCTCGTCTCCATTTTGTTTCAGGAAGTTTTGAGCCTCTGCTTTCTCTACCTGTGCTTTTGTCACCAGGTAATCTTAATAAAGTAAAGTACTCTTCTCACTTTTGATAGTGAGGTTCAGGCCAAGGGTTTCAGTCGCCTGCTTCCTGGCTTTGTGGAGGAACGCTTCTCCTCCAATCATTTCGTGATTCCTAACGATTTCAAGGCAAGGATCTCTACCGTTTGAGCAGATGTAGGCCGTACTCAGAACAATTTGGTTATGAAGGCATCGTAGGTTGAGAAATCCGCGCCCTCTTTTACGGCGT
This sequence comes from Neuroterus valhalla, assembly GCA_011762715.2. Lineage (NCBI taxonomy): Eukaryota > Metazoa > Arthropoda > Insecta > Hymenoptera > Cynipidae > Neuroterus > Neuroterus valhalla. The sequence goes on from WSXT02016422.1 coordinate 7,666, forward strand.
ACTACGTGAAAGCGCTAAACGGACGGGTTAATATGCAAGCTTTTCTTTATATGCATGATCTTACGTGTAGTAATTATATTTGCACTCAAATTGACATACTGGTTGCTGAATATCTCAGCACCTACTGAACTAAAAAATTCAGAAAAAAATGCAAATCATTTTACAGGGGACTTGCTCTAAGAACAAAAAATGTTCTTGCTGCGCGGGCACATCCTTATCGCGCCCTACGCGCGCGGCTCGCAAGTTTCTCGCGCTTCATGCTCGATGATAATAAATGCATCTTGCGCTTCACTCTTCGTTCTCCACTACATCCATCTATAGTCAATAGATCTTTTGAAACTGAGAAGCAAAACGTCGGCTGCTGTATCTTTATTATTGTGAATACTTTCTTGTTAAAGCTTCTCCGGCTTTAACGAATACATTGTCATCGCGTGTCTCGTGCTTCGCACTCGATTTCAATTCATTCAATACGTCTAATATATCAAATATTTTAAATAAGAAAAGGGAAGCAAGTTAAAGCCAAGAGTTTGTCATTAGTAATCAAGTAATAAAGAAAGTAAAGAGTCGAGAAATTATGAAGTTGAATGATTGTTATAGGAAGCGGAAGCCCTGGCAGAGATCACTCGAGCGTACGTGGTTTGTAAAAAGGAGGAAGTAGGCAGAGCGTTAGAACTTGAGTGATAGAGTTTAGTTAGAATAGATAGAATTAATAGAATAAGGCACTGATGTAAATCATTGTGAAGGGAATGGAAATCTTCAAACCCGTAAGAGGGATAGATTCAATATACAAATACAAAATATTTTTGGGTAATAACAATCTTCATAAACAAACGCGTATATTTGATAAAGCTTTATTTTTATACTTGTTTCTCGAATAAGGCGAAAAAAATCTTTGGTCTCTGCCAGATGTAATTTTCCACTTATGATTTTCTATTTTTTTAAATTACTTATCTGGTAGCTTCCCAATAATCTATCTCTTTGCTACCACTCTGAAAACATATTTTATTTTTTAACAAGAAGTTTCGTTCCTCAATTTATTATGTTTTTGCCTTCACACTGGAGAAGTCTTTTGCGTTAAAACCTTTGATTATTAGTATTGATGGTTATTTTTGTCTTTTTCTTAGTATGTGTAATAAAATCGGTTTTGATGGGGCAGTTATGTTCTCGCTGAAATCCACGTACCAAAATCACGCACAGTAAAGACGTATCTATACTATTAACCATATTTATATGTAACAAATTATGTATCATATTAAGAATATTTATAACCAGGGCCGGCGAAAGCAGTGGTATGAGTGGGGAAGTCCCGCCACTCAAAAAATCAGCGAGTGTTGAATTCCCCACTCCAACTAGATAATTAGATCTTCATACTTTTTGACCTGTGCAGACCCTGGTGCCCTTGGTGGAGTCCCAATTTACTTTTTAACGGTTTTTCCCCACTCGCGCGTGAGCTGTTCTGCCGGCCTTGTTTATAACTGAGTATTGAGTATTCTATAAATGGACTACATTAGGAAGTTGAAGTTTTCAACCCAGTTGGAACATGTTTCATACTTAACCTATGAGCTACACCAGACACACGGTGTAGCACAACTTCATTATAGCACAACTGTTGCAGAAATATTTTTGAAAGATCTTTTTAGACAGAAAAATATTTCACAAGAAAAAAAATGTTCTTGTGTGAAAGCAACAACATAAAACATCAAGAAACAATATTGCACAATTTAGGTTTTTATTGATGTAACTTGTTATAAGAAATTCACGATCTTTCTAGAGTGATAACAAAGAGAAGATGATTCGGAAGCTACCGAATGAATAACTTCTAAAATATTTCCTGTAAAATTTCATCTGGCACAGACCAAAGATTGTTCTGCAATTAATTGTTTATAGGGTGTTGTTCAACAAATGATTTGAGTAAAGAGCAAAATTAAAACGTAAACGTACCTTTGTACCCCATTTAAGAAGCTCGAATAAATGAAGCATATACTTTATTCCGATGTTTTTATTGATAACAATTGTTAACAACAAAATAAAGATGTTTTGAGAATGGTAACAGAGAGAAAGATTATTAGGAAGCTACCAGATAAATAACTAGAAAAAATATATAATGTTAACTGTAAGATTACAGCCGACACAAACCAAAGAATATTTTATAATTAATTTGATTAACACGCTTAAAACTGACGCTCTATCAAATATACACATTATGAAATAGGAATTGTAATTAACAATAAGGATTGGAATTTTTTCAGAATAACAAAAGTATTCATAATTACGGTAATTTCCCGAAGTTTTAGTTGTACCATCTTCCTTTTACATAACCTTATTTTAATGAGAAGTACGAAAAATTGCAAACTAATTTGTTGGAAAAGGACGATTTTCAAAACATATATTATCGAAAGTTACAGCTCCGTCTGAAAATTTGTTTTTTTTTTCTTCTTGAAAGGAGCCTCCTGTAAAATAATTCACATTTTTCCAAATTTTTCGGTCTAGTAAGTGTCGAGATATTCGGCCACAAATATGTCAGCTTTAGTGGAAATTCACTTGTTTATAACAGTCTTACTTGAGAACGGTTCGTTGCATGGAAAATTTTATGAATCATCAAAGCTTCGTTTTTCCATGATCTTGCCAAAAATAATTTACAAACATGTTGTTCTTTAAAACTGAAGTAATCGTTTAGGCAATTGTTGCACCACATTCCGAAAATTGAACCTTGATATTCCTACTCAGGGGACTTTTGCAAACCTTCTCAAAGGAAGGTGCTGAAGAGACCTTCTAGTAAATACAGAAGTGTTACTCTCTACTGGATTACTCACTTTCAAATTATTAGTACTGTTAGCATCCACATCGATATCGATTTCATTTAATCGATAGTAATTTTAAAAGACAGCGCTTGCGCGCACACATCATGATAACAATCAAATTTAGACGTTCGTCGCTAGGAACCAATGAAAACGGCTACCAGGAAGCGGCCATCTCCGAAATTATTGTCCTGATAATGGCTCATGTGCTATTCATAATCATCGTCATGTCAGAAGTATTAACATAACGTATAATATTTCATATATGCTGTCAAAATGCAAGTGGATTTGAAAAAATTATCAATTCGTTTAGTAACAGAGTGTCATAACATCTAAAAAGCTCTCAAGTCAAACTTTACAACATGAACTCAATGAACATTACAAAAATTATTCATATTTCGCGGGTAATATACAACTGTACACAGTTCAGTCCACTTAGAGCCAATCAGCATGCGAATAAATGATCCCCTACAGCTAATTTCTCAGAGTACACATCCCTTTTTATTAAAGGATACCAATGTTTATGTTTATATCGTGGATATTAGGAAGACAGAATGGACTCTAGGCCCCTTTCGTCCCATAAAATCATCTGGGGCGGATACGGCGTCTACCCACTGCTCTTCAGAAGGGCATGGACTGCATAATCCTCCCACTGACGAAACTATAGCGGGCAAGTATTGCACTAAAGCACATGCCATAAGCATGTTAGGAAGGTGGCGTGGTCTTTATTTCCAAGCCTGAAACAAAGGTCTTCATTGCTGTTAAAGATTTTAGGCCAATTAGTCTGATGTTCTTCATTTTAAATACGTTAGAGAAGCTGGTAGAGAGACATATCAGAGACGAAGTGTTCTTAGCTTCTCCACCGCATAAAGGACAGCACACATTTTAGGCAGGCTGTTCTATGAAAACTGCGCTCCATGATGATGTGAGAAAATTGGAACAGCAGATTGAACCGGAGAGGTATGCTGTGGGATCCTTCTTAGATATAGAGGGTGCATTTACTAACACCCCTCCTCGTGAGGAGTTGGTTAGGAAGCTAGAAGGTTGGATCGGAATGTATGCTGCACAGCAGGCGTCTTGAAACCAGGAGGGGAAAAGGTCTATTAGGGTGAATAGAGACGCAAGGATGACCACAGGGGGTATTATACCTAGGGATAAGCAGATGACTTTGTTATCCCAGTCAGAGGGGCTCATGCCGATACCTTGAAGGACGGAAAAGACCAGTTTATTCATTTTCGCAAACAAATATAAAATTCCAAAAGTCGACACTGCTGCATTCCGTGGCGGGAGGCTGATGTTCTCAGATACGGTTGAATTTTCGGGAGTAATCCTAGATAATAAACTGAATTGGGCGGAAAATATAGAAATAAAATGCAGAAGATAATTCACAGCACTCTGGATGTGCAGTAGAGCTTATGATTGGATATGGGGTTTGGGGTGACTGGAGCAATGAAGACTACGTCCACGGAGGCGAAAGCATACATGCTATGCGAAGAACCCCTACACGCTGCGATGGGCCGACCAGCAAGAGGGGAATGAGGCTCCTTTCTGGACAACATGCCCCTGTTTCTAGAGCGGAGGTCCTGGCTGTCCTTTGCTGCGCTGAGAAACTCGTAGAATAAGACGGGGCTGATAGGCAGATCACGATCCCCTCAGAAAGCCAACCGACATAAACTGCAGTTTAGAAACCAGACATAAAATAGGAGCTGGTTTGAGAATGCAAGAGGCAATAAATCAACCGGCAGAAAAGAATAACGTGACCCTCATACGAATTCCTGGTCCCATAGGAATCAGGGGCTAGTGCCCTGTTGCATCGGGATGACCATCAAAAATGGATCCGTACAAAGCACTGGGACTAGTGGGAACAAACGCAGGGTTGCTGATGGTCGAAAGCTATCTTGGGTTACACGTTCAGGATGGATGGAGGCAGACAAGTCCCAAGTTCACCAAATAAAGATCTAAGGTTCGTGATTCAGGTTCTCACACGGCAGAACCACTTGAACTATCATAAGCAAAAAAAAATAGGATCAAAGTTCACAAAAAACTGCAGGAAATGTGGCAGGGATGACGACAGATCCTTGAACGTCTTATGCTAGTGCTCAGCATTAGCCAAGTTAAGGCAACAAACCTCTGGGGATTATTTTTGCAACTCAAGGATATAGCGACGCAAACGTTGGCTGACATTCTGGGATTCGTCAAGAGCACTTCGGTCGACCATAGAAGAGAACAGTTAGGTTCGCGAATTGCGAAAATCATTAGGTATTTTGTGGGCGTGACTAATTCTCATCTAGGATAAGCAAAGTGAGTTCGATTCCTATGATGTCCTTCTGGCTTATCTTTGCACTAGTAAGTTCAATGAAGTTGATAATTGGAATGATAAATCACCTTATATGTACTTGATCAGTCCTCATTTATACAAGCATGAATAGTAAATTACAAGGCAATGTTTTCAGTAGGATTGTCTTCCAGGGAGAGCATAGCGGTAGGATTAAATAATAACAGCTGTCATGCGAATGAATAATTACAGAAGCCGAATCACAAGTTAATGAAATCATCCTAGTATGGGCGAAGAGTAGAAATTTTCGGGAAATTTCTTCCTACAAAAGTAGTACTCAAGATTAGCAATGCCCAGAGGGATAACTTATTCTTCAATTTTGAGAAAATTTCTTACCATTTATAGGAAACTTAGAGAGAGAGTGTCAGTGAAAAGTTTTGACTTCAAGCATTTTTTGCTGAAAACCCGTTTACTGAATATCACGTTTGCTCACAAGGGGACCTTCAGGTCGCCTAATTTTTGTTTTTGTCGGTACTCTTCTCAGTGATTGACACCTACTAGAGGTTTTCTGATAAAAATCAAGAAGGCGCAATTTTGGACCATTTTCGAGAAAAATGCATTTGAAGAACTGCGAGCGGATGGCCATTGAGCAAAACTGTTTATTTATTTATTCCCTAATCATTGTTAATAAAATTATTATTTTTAATGATTGTATTATGATTTTTCAAAATGAAAACTCTGTAACAACTCTTTGTTATCACTCTTTTAGAAAGTTGTGTATTTTCTCTTGAATTATTGACTATTCAATTATTTAAAGTATTTATATTTTCAATTAAAATATTTTATACAAAAAATTAAACAGAGGAATAATAGTCATTTATCTTTAAAACATTTATCAACTTATAATATCATTTATTCTGAATAATTAATATACATATGCATCATCGTGCTTACGTAGTATCGCCTTGCTTCTACGACGAGTATCACTCTAGTTCATGCGATACTACGAAATCCTGATGATACATGCATATTTACAATCATCCTTTATACAATTATCATTTGAACATTTATTAACTTATTTTAACATTTATTCTGAATAATTATTATACGTATATATCATCAGGATTTCGTAGTATCGCATGAACTAGAGTGGTACTCGTCGTAGAAGCAAGGCGATACTACGTAATCATGATGATGCATATGAATATTAATTATTCGGGATAAATTTTAATGTAAGTTGATAAATGTTTAAAAGATAATTTACTATTATTCCCGTGTTTTATTATTTTCAATTTGAATGAAACATTTTGATTTCGTATGTAAGATTGCAATTTTTGTTCGAAACACTTGTTTCCTAATTTAAATTGAAAATATAAATACTTTAAATAAATAAAAAATTAATAATTTAAAAGAAAATACACAACTTTCTAAAAGAGAGATGACAAAGAGTTATTAAAGAGTTAACATTTGAGAGAATGATTAAAAAATCATTAAAAATTATCAATTATGATTTAAACATTCAGTAACTTATATTAACATTAATTCTGAATAATTATTATACGTATATATCATCAGGATTACGTAGAATCGCATGAACTAGAGTGGTACTCGTCGTAGA
>WSXT02016433.1:0-14354 GCA_011762715.2 Neuroterus valhalla
TATGTTTTTTTTATATACTTTGAAATAAACATGAGGGGTTGGCGCGCGGAGCGCGCAGGGGTGCCACAACCCCTCTAGCATATATGTCGGTCATCTCAGAGTCGTGATTTTTAATGTTTTGCGTAGATTCGAACTTGCTCTTTAAGGTGGTAAAGTTGGAAAAATTCCATCATTAGGAATTTTTTCAATACAAGCGTTCAAACATTGTCGTTCGGGAGAGCAATTAAGACTTCTCTCTCGACACGTGCAAATGCGCGAACGCCATGACTGTGAGTCATTCCAGCGATCGTGAACGCTCGGGACCAATCTTGAGGTAGAGAGGGGAGAGGGGAAAGTGAATATGCCCAGCATGATATATTTTCACTCTTTACCTTTATTGTTTTGGTATCTAGATATGAATCGAGACTGAACGAAAATACCGTGATTCTCAGAAGAGTACTCAAAATGATAGTAGGAATTTTCTGGATGCAATAGAATATTTTTTATTCAGTGCACTAATCACCAATTCAGGAAAGAGTAAGAAACTGATTCTATTGTATTCGGATTCCCTTAAAAAACATAGGGGTACTAAAAACACGTAATCTCTAGTGCAAAAATATCTTATTATTCACTTCAAATAAGAAGCTTTGATAAATGTTACACATGTGAACAGTTCATGGAATAATTGATTATTGCCTATTTTATTTTATCATTTCTATTATTTATTTCATTCAAATGTATTCATTTAACTTTTTGTAGTTTTTGCAGTATTGCAAGGCTATTATACGGAGTATTCTGATAATTTTCTAAATTTATTATTTTAAGGCTGAACAAATTTTCTCTTCGACCACTGTAAATGATTGCTGACGATTTTATAGGTAATTTTTGATCATTTGGAATATTGTTTATAATAACAAATATTAAAAGAATATAATTCCGGTCATCCAAAAAATTTTCCCAGTCATTAAAAAAAATATTTTGCAGTCAACTAACTAACTAACTGAGTAACTGTTCCAGTACCAACAAGGCAATTTCAACATAACTTAAGGTTAAGAATAATTAAATTACTTAAACTACAACCTCTAGTTACTATTGCTTCTAGGGAGAGCATTTGTACACGTTTTATGGCTAGATCCTGTAGACCCATACTTTGAATTTCTATTTTCTTGAGTTTTTGCGCCTATTCTTTCAGGCCTGGTGTACTGAGCCAAGACTCTTGAAATGAACTTGAAGACGGAAATCGCCCACTCCGCGTCATTATTCACTATGTTTATCTAAAAATAAAATGTAATGCAATTAATTCAAATTGCCAAAAAGTATAAGGATTTTTCAATCAAATAAAAGAATATTCAGAAATAAGATTACTTGAAAATATTCAAACAATAAGAATCTCAGCCAAAAGTTTCTCTTCCCTACATAAAAAACAAATTCGAACAAACTTTTATTTGTGATTTTTGAACTGAATTTTTTTTCCAAACCAAAATTATATCAACCCCAACATCAAGACGGAAGAATATGGAATGATCATATAAACAACAAGATTCTGATCGAACAGTAAAAAACGCATACTTCAAGTACGTCTCTTTGAAATTAAAAATATAAATATAAACGAAATTCTGAACAGTATATGGCTTCCAACTTACACTTTGTTATTGTCGTATATTTAGTAATAAAAAAGTGAATTCGGTATATTGCTAATCAATCAAACAAACTAACAGAACAGAAGCGCAACCATATGCTTCACTATATCCAATTTTCTACAAATCATGGATAAGGTTATCCTTTTGTTATTCACTTAAAAATATAAAAAGCAGTATAAATGGCACCATTTTCGAATTGACAACATTTTTGATCAGACTTTGTTTTGTTTTTCAATCATAAAGAAACTTGAATATTATGTTAGGATGAAAATGTATTGCACTATGAAACACGCTTGAAAAACCAGTTCCCGTTCGAACTCTTCACCAGTGAGTGGTTGTGGACGCGTCAATTAGCTTCGCACCAATTTGTTTGTAATTCCGTGAGTTTGCTGGATTTTTTTTGGATTAAAATTCACATTTTGTTATACTACTTGTGTCTTGTTCGAAAGTGACTCCTGAATTTGCAATAACCTTCTTTTTCATCCTTGTGTTTTGTTTATAACTTATACTTTACGTTGTTTCTACTACATTGCCATGGGAAAGTGTCCAGAGTGTAAAGTCACGATCTTCAGAGGTGAATCAGAGGTTCTGGCACGTGTGAAGTGTATTATACCAATGCATCTGTTCTGTAGCGAGGGATGCACTTTGCTGCCTTCTAGTGCCACCTTAGCGGCAGAGTATGTCATCTCGGGTGCGTTCGACATGAACGAAAATTGCCATGACGTCGGTGGTGCAAATTATGAACCCTCTACTCCTACTCCTCTAACTCCTTCAACTCTGCCTTCTGGGTTCATCAAACTCTTGCGACAAACGGTCGCCGACGGCCAAAAGGAAGCGCTTGTGCAATTTCGTGAGATTTTGGCAAGACTTGATGCTTTTGAAACCCGAAAACATAAATTTAATGTCAACCTCAATTCCACCCTTTCAGAAATCAAAGCAGATCTTATTAACAACACCAAGCGAATCGATTCGTCAGAAGCAGTGCCTGAGCTAAAAAAGGAAGAATTTAGAAATATTAAGGAAGAAGCTCTGGGATTGAAGGCATAACTGGTAGCACTATAAAATACACTCAATGTTCACGAGCAGGCAGCCCTGCGCAACAACCTGAAAAGTCACGGTCTGCCGATGAAGCCTGATGAGGACCTTATGACTACTTTCGACTCAGTCGCTAGGGATCTTGATTTTCCCATTGCGAAAGATGATGTTGTTAAAATGTATCGCATCATCAAAGCACCATCTATGAAAAACTCTCCCCCCCCCCCTGATCATTGTTGTTAAACTGTGCAGAGAGGATCTTCGAGACAAGTTTATTAGGAGACGCAAGATCAAGAGGGATTTCTCTATATCGAGCCCGGGATGGACAGGGGACAGGCGATACATTTACATGCTTGAGGCGTTAACCCCACATGACAGAAAGACCTATGCCATCGCTCTGAGTCTCTTTAGGGACAAGAAAATCAAGTACTTGTGGATTTCCGGCGGCAGAATTTCTTGTCGTAAGGAGGACGGATCACCGAGAGTACACCTCTCAGCCCTACAATCTATTGAACTACTGCTACTGCTTACCCCCTGTTTATCTTGTTACTCTGCGTAGCTTATCACCTCGATCTCTTCACATCATTTCAGAACTTTTTATATTGTACTAATTCAAATATTCCTAATAGGAATATTCGCCTATGTTTCAGTCTTAGACTTTACTTTGTATTTCATGTGTTCGCTTATTGCATGCTAACAGATTTTCTTACTGTGCCACTCGAATTTTTATCGATATCAACTTGCTATTTCATGTTTACTTTTGCAGTATTTCAGCTTTGCACCGACTCTGCATATTGATCATTATTTCGCATTGTTTACACATTTTAACTGCGGTTCTTTCTATTTACCAATTAGCATTTTTAAATGTTTGCATATGTGGTCACGGGTTCTGGACTCTGTTGGTTCTCAATCTGTATAACCTCTGCTTCAGCTTTACGTAATGGCTTTTTCAATTTACGTCACGTAAACGCTCAGTCACTACCAGCCCTTGAATTTAACCTACCTTGAATTCAAACATTATTGCATGCCATATCTGAAGCCTCGTAGCACTGGATCATTACTCGCTTTTACGTAGAGATAGAGATGAGTGAAGGGGGGATGGAATCTGCCTTCATGTACATGAGACCTAAAGATGTGTACAGGTGGAAGTGAACCCTCTTGTCAATTATCCTACTGCTGAGTACCTTTTTATCAATGTATCCTCGCCATTGGATAGTATTTAAGTGGCTGCTGTTAACAACCCCCAAATACCTCTTAAAGCAGGGAACTCGAAGCTGATATTTTTGACCTTATACCAAACGAAATTAATATTTCACTTACCGGAGATCTTAATACGAATTTAAGTGCTCCCAATAACTGGACCTAATATTTAAAATCAGTGGTTTTCTCTGCAGGATTATCTATTGTTCCTCATATTTCCACCCATCACACTGATCACTCATGCACGTGGATTGACTTGATGGTTGTTAATGATCTTGATAAGGTGATCTCTTCCTCTCTAACCATGGCCTCATCAGCATCCAGTACCAGTTCACCCTTATTCTCTCCTCTGTTGAAACTTACATGTGAAAAATATATCAACTCCCTGGATCACCTCTTGCATGAAAGACTTGATGAAGGAAAGAGAAAGTGAGCGAAGATTGGCCAAGAGAACAAAAAATAGCACTATTCAAGCAGAATCCCGCATTTTCGAATATATGGCTTCTTTTGAGACGGCTTGGACTCATTTCCCATAAATATGCGTCTTTCGATAACAATTTCTCTCCTGAAGACTTACTAACTGCCTTTACAACTAAGTCTACTTATCTGGTGAACGCTGCTTCTTCTCCGAACTCTATTTCCTCTACTGTTTTCACTACTTTTGATGGCACTTAATTTTTCTTCTCTGATATCTCACAAGATACCTTAAAAAAAATTCGATGAGGTGAAATCAAATGCTTCTGGTTCAGATAATATTTCTGTCAAAATGATACGTCTTGCCTTCCCAATTATTTGTCTATAATGCATCTCTTCAGGTGGGAATTTCTACTCATACCTGGAAAGAGGCGATTATTCATCCTCTCCCTGAAATATCTAACCCCACATCTCCGAAAGATTTCCGACATATTTTCATCCTGTGTGCCCGTTCTAAGCCCTTTGAGCGCGTGGTTTACCTGCAAATAACATCGCATCTTGACGCTTACAATTTGATCGACCCAATGCATTCTGGATTTCGTGCTAGTAGTCCGGGCGCTGGAGAGGGGTTGCCGTATGCACTTCTATGTCCAGTCGGAGACCTTGTTTATTTTTATGTTATATGGTGCGGGGAATCGACTTTTCGAGGTCTCCGGGCCCAAAACCAGTTAGTTTTTTTGTTATTAACAATTTAATTGTTTAAATCGATATATTTTGTCTGCAACATTTACGGAATTTTCGATCGATAGGATTGATTGTAAATTTCATTACGAACTTTTTTCACTTTTATGTTCGAAAAATTTTGATTAGAACAAAAGTTACGGGCAAATTAGTGCAAAAATGATGTTAATACAAATATGTATAATATGTATGTATATGTTAGAAATATATCCGTGGCTTCAATTTGAGGTATTGTCCTTCTTTTTCGAGCCCTAGAAACAATTTAACAGCCCTCCAAATGTGATATTTTTACAAAAAGATGACGGTGTAAATTGTTTTTGTCCATCTCGTTCGATGAATTGCAGATAATATCGGGAAAACAGTCATCCCATATTGTTCCTCAACGAAAAACGAAACTTTGAAGCCCTAGTAGTCGATTGAGGCTCTGATTTCAGTCGCGCATGGCGCGGGCGTGCCGTGCAGGCGCTGAAATACGGCGGTTATTCAGCAACTACTCACCTTGGAAATCGCTACCAGGGCTTAAAAGTTTCGTTCCTTATTGAGGAACAATATGGAAGGACTGTTTTCCGATATTATTCAGAATTCATTAAACGGGAGGGACATAAACAATTGACACCGTCATTGTTCGGGAAAAACATGACATTTTGACGTATTCACAACATTATTGCACTTGTTTGCCCATAACTTTTGTTCCAATCAAATTTTTTCAAAGATAAAATTGAAAAAAGTTCGCGATGAAATTTACAATTATTCCTATCGATCGGAAATTCCGGATATGTTGCAGACGACGAGATATATAGTTTGAAACAATTAAATTGGTAATAAAAAGAAAACTGACGGCATAGCACGCTCAAGGCCTCACTCAAAGTAACTTCGGACCTCAAACTTGCAATGGCTAGAAGAAAGGTAACAGTTGTTGTCCCTTTTGACTTCTTTAGAGCATTTGACACAGATAATCATAACATTCTTTTAACTCGGCTCGAATCACCTAACCTATCTGATATGGTGGTTAAATGGTTCGAATCGTACCTTAGCAATCGTTCTGAAAGAGTACAAATGCACCGGTGAGCAGTCTGCCTGTCGAGAGGTCAAAAGTTGTGTACCTCAAGGTTCCACTCTTGTCCCTACTCTATTTAACATTTACACCTCTGATCTCGGTAGCAACCTTCGACATTGTAAGTATCATAAATATGCTGACGCCTTCAAACTTTACCTATCTGGGCCCTTTTCTACACTAAAGAGTTCACTTTAAAAAGTACAGGAAGTGGTGGCGCGGTGTGCTCTGAATAGTGGTCTCACTTTCAACCCTGCTAAAACAATGTCTATTATTATTGGACCTAGTTCCTTTCCATCTCTTGAAACTATTGTTACCCGTCCTCCTCTTCTTATTGGCGGACGTTGCATTCAGTTTAAGGAATCAGTAAAAGATCTAGGCTACATACTCAGTAGCACTCCTTCTTGGAGCGAACAAGTTTAGGAGAATTCAAGGATAACTTCAAGAGTCCTCCAGCAACTAAATAGGAATAAAGAATCGCTTCCTACTGCAACACGTATGTTCCTTTTTATATTCCTCATTCTCCCTTTCTTTGATTAAAGCTGCTAAGTTTATGACGATATTACTGATGAGCTCAATGCTAATCTTGAGCGTGCATTAAATGCCTGCATCCGGTTTGTATACAATATCCTTAAAAGTGAACATATCACTCAGTACAGAGAGAAAGCAGGACTTCTTAATGTCGCCAAAATGAGGCAATTTTTTATGGGCAATCTGTTACATAGCCTGTTTAGCACAAAAGCACTGTAATACCTTCTTGATCTGTTCCATTTCATTGATCAGGACCAACCAACACAGTCCAATCTCCGTGAAAGGAAAACCGTACTGAAAATCTAACCACATAGCACTCGTAGAATGCAAAGATCGTTCATCATTCGTGGTGCACGCCTTTAGAATAAATTACCTGTTACAATCAGAGAGGCTTCCTCCCAAAACTATTTTAAAAAACTACTTTTTTGGCACTTATTTACAACTTCAAATCTGACTTTCGAAATCACACATTGGTGACATTCAAGATTGGAGTACGCTATATGTATGGTACACTGTAGAATATGAGCATGAGGTTGTACGAAAATCTATCATCCAATATTCCTATTATTTATAACTTGCTATGGTCAGCTTTGTATTCTTATATTCTTCAAATCGACTGCTGTTCCACAGTTTTATCTGTACTATATATTACCTGTTCCTCATATGACTAACTAGCCCTAGGGACTGTTTTGGAATAAATAAAAATACTGAAGTTAGGCAGCGCTAGGCGCGGTTAGTGCTTGGATGGGTAACTGTTTGACAATACTGCTTGCTGTTAGCATGTTGACGGGAGACTGGGTCCTACCGTGTATTCAACTATAACTCTTTACGAGTTACGCTTACTCCGCAAGGGATTATGGCGTAATGGTACGAAAAAAAAGAAAAAAAATTGACTACCATTTTGACTTCCTGAACTGTAAATTTCCCATAAATAAACGAGACCTTACCGTCGCTATATGTTATTTACAACTTCATTTGTAATACTGAACTTACTTACTTCTATGTGATGTTCCTCGACACGGTTTTACGGGTTTAGAACTATTTTTTGAATTTGACTTGTTTATCGAAATGACGAAATCGACCAATGCTTCTAAGGCGTAAAACATACTTCACTATGCAAAGGTTTTAAAGCTGCTTTCACGTTCATGGTCAATGGAAATCCCCAAGGAAGTGTTGAGGTTGCGTATAGGAACAAAATAAAGTTCAAATCAAGGGCGATTCAGCGACTAGTTCCGATTCTGGTTGTGCGAAGACTAGTGGGGGGGGGGGGGGGGTCGTTAGAACTTTTTCTTGAGGATTTTTTTTGGGCAATGATGAAAACATCACCTGATTGGTGGAACTATTTCTTAATATAGCTGCTTCAATAAGTGGTATAGCGGCAACCGAAGGTTGCCACGCCTCTGCACGCAAGTTGCTCGCTTTTACAAATAAGGCAGGAATGTCAAAACTCACGATATAATAATAACTTATTCATTATATTATATGAATCAATTTTCCAAGCAAAAATCATATTCATTAAAGACTTCTGGGATTCCCGGTGATTTCCCGGTCCAGCGGCTGCCCTGAATGTTACACGTCTGAATATAAATATTGAACCCATCATATAGATTCTTTTGTCCTACTCTCTACTAATAAATACTCTTAGTATTTATTACAAGTTCAAAAGTAAGCATCGAGAATGATTTATGAAATTGAGGGAAACATGCCCATTGTCAAAGGTTATTAATTTAAGGAGAGAACGAAAGGTGAACTGTGGAACAAAACATTTCAGTTTACTGTTTTTTATTGAACATTAGGCACGTGTTCAGAGTTCTTATTCCTGAAAGATTCTCTACCAATCTTTTTCGTCGTTCGTATCCAATGACAATTATTTAGGTAGTCTGCAATTTTTACCTTCATAAACAATATTTTTCTTGAATAAATTTTTACATTCTCTTCCTAATGAGAACGTTTCAGTTTTACCTAAAATTTTACATGTTGGGTACGTCTTTCGACGGGTAATACACGGGGAACCCGGGTACCCGAGTAATAAACGAATACTCGGGTAACCGAGTATTCTAAAGAGTGTAGTCGATACTGAGGAGTTGGCAGTATAAAGAAAATAATATGTATAAACAAATGGCATCCAACATCTAACTCGTAGCATTCGTTCCTTTTTTTGGTTATAAGTTTTGGTTCCTATCACTGAGTAGTTTTTTTTTTAACATTCTCATTCTGAATGAGAAGGTATTGGTTTTATGTGAAAATTGACTTTCCCGGAATTGATAAAATCTCCACCTTTTGAGACCTCCTGAGTCTGAAAAAATGGTTTTTACGAAAGTGTCTGTCTGTCTGTCTGTAGTGTTAATCTGTGTACTCGATAACGTCCGAAAGAATGATTGGATTGGATTGCACTTTAGCACACATTTCGAGGTACCAAAAAGACAAGCCAAGTTTGTAAACCAGCTATTTTGGATGAAAAATGGAAGAGGGGCGACATTTTGAGCATTTTTTTCCAACTTTTTTCCCCAAGAATCAAAAATTGTAAGAACGGTTTCTTAAAGAAGATAAAAAGTGAAACAATTTATCTCTATGATTTTTTTTGATAAAAACAAAATTGTCAGAGTTGTGGCATTTTCAAAATTCAAAAACAAAAGAAAATGATAATTTTCAGCCAAATAACGCAAGATTGAAAAGAAATTCAGAGAGGAAAAATGTTTATTTTCGAAAGCCCTACAAGATCGGGAATGAAACTTTTGGAATTTTCTCCAAAAATCGAAAATTCACATTTTGATCGCACAAAAAATAATTAAAAATAATCTGGGAACTCGATAACTTTCGAAAGAATGATCATATTCGATCGTACTTTGGCATTCATGTTGAGGGACCAAAAAGACAAATCAAGTTCGTTAACCAGCTATTTTGGATGGAAAATGAGAGAGGGGGAGCATTTAAAAAAAAAATTTTGGACTTTTTTTTCCAAGACTCAAAAATTGTAGGTACGGTTTCTTGTAGCAGGTTGAAAGTGAGGCAATTCATCCTCATAATTTTTTTTGATAGAAACAAAATTGTGACAGTTGTGGCATTTTCAAAATTCAAAAATCTAAACAGTAAATGTGAATTTTTAGCCAAATAACACAATATTGAAAAAAAGTCAGAGAGGAAAAATGTTTCTTTTCGGGAGCCGTACAAAATCGGGAATACAACTTTTTGAATTTTCTAAAAAAATCGAAAATTCTCATTTTGATTGCAAAAAAAATAATGAAAAAAAATCTGTGAACTCAATAACCTTCGAAAGAATGATCATATCCGATCGTGCTTTGGCAATTTTTCCCAAAACCGAAAAAGGAAGGACGAATATGTTTTTTAGCTATATTGGATGAAAAATCAAAGAGGGAGAGCATTTTGGAAATTTTTTTGGTTTTTTTTTCCAAAAATCGTAAACAAGGTTTTTCGGAGAAGGTAAAAAGTGAAACAATGTATAATAATGACTTTTTTTGATGAAAACAAAATGGGCAGGGTTGTGGCATTTTCAAAATTCAAAAATAGAAACGAAAATGAGAAGTTTAAGCCAAACAACGCAAGATAGAAAAAAAAGTTAAAAGGAAAAAAAGGTTTCTTCTTGGGAGCCGTACAAGATCTTTTATACAACTTTTCGAATTTTCTCAAAAAATTGAGAATTCCAATTTTGATCGCACAGGAAATAATGAAATATGAACTGTGAACTCGATAACTCCCGAAAAAATGATCATATTGGATTTTGCTCTGGCACAATC
Organism: Neuroterus valhalla; assembly: GCA_011762715.2. Classification (NCBI taxonomy): domain Eukaryota; kingdom Metazoa; phylum Arthropoda; class Insecta; order Hymenoptera; family Cynipidae; genus Neuroterus; species Neuroterus valhalla. The sequence continues at coordinate 10,350 of WSXT02016433.1, forward strand.
TATCAAGCCGCGAAAGAAAGGACGAGTTCGTTAACCAGCCATTTTTGACTCATGGTTCTGGTTTTTTTATCCATCAAAATCGCTTTTTGGAAAATCAAAAATGCATGTTTCCGTTGAACTATGCAAGGTGCGGAAAAATGTTGAAATTAAAAATTATTTATTTTAAGAGGACATATAAATTTTATATATACCATTGTTTCATAAGATGCATAGTTGGCTTCCGTTTCTAGTACCGACAGTGGTGAGACGCGTTTTTTTGTGGGTGCTGGATTTCATTGGAATAGTTGGATAGGAAAGTGAGGTGAGGACGGAGAAAGTGGGTGAGTAAGTTTGTGAGGGTTTGAAGTCTGAGTGGATGTAAAGGGAGTGCTAAAAAGAGTGAATGAGTGAGTGAAAATCTGAGCGAAAGAAAGGTGGCGGAGGAGGGCGGGCGGAGGATGTTAGTGAGGACAGCAAGGTGTTGACTCGTGAGGAAGACAGTGGGGAGAAGGAGAGGGTAGGGAGCATCCCATCTACGGTCGAAGCAAGCGGCACAGGTCCATGAAATGGGAGGGGAATAGAAGAGAGACGTCGCGCTCACTTAGCCGGGAATCAAGGGGTTCGAGCAAATTCCTTGAGGACTGGCAGAAGAAGTGTGCGATAAGCTGTGAGGAACAAGGTAGTCGAGACGGGAAAAAGGTAGAAGAAAAAAGGAAAAGGGAGGTTGAGGTTGAAGAGATAGAGGGGGGTAATTTGAGTCAGAAGTCCAAAACAAAGAAGAAAACGCCAGGAAGAGATGCTTCTCTGCTCAAGAGCATAGAAGTAAAGCTGAAAGAATTCAGAAGGGAGGTGCGTAGGGGCCTGGAGGAAATGAAGTTACAAGGAGGAGAGCTGAAGGAGGAGTTAAGAAAAGTAAGAGAAAAATGGGATGAGTGGATAAGGACCAAGGTTTCTGGGATGAACTGAGAAAGTGGGACGTAATAATGATGAGTGAAACTTGGGCAGAGAAGAAAGACTAGGAGAGTATAAAAAAGAGGTTACCAAAAGGATATGAATGGGAGATGAATGAGGCAAGGAGAGATCGGAAGAAAGCGAGAGGCATGGGAGGCATGTTATCAGGGAAAAGAAAGGACCTAATGGCAGAACAGGGAGTAGGGGAAGATAGGGAAACAAAGGCTGGGATAATGGTAAGAAAAATCAAAGTGGGAAAAGTAACGGTAGCGATAGTCTGCATGTATAGGAGAAGAGGAGAAGATGAGGGGTGGAAAGTTATGAGAAAATGGATGGAACAAAAAGAGGAAGAGCTGACTTTGATTGGGGGAGACCTGAATGCTTGGACAGGGGATCATGGGGAAGAAGTATGGGATGAAGAGAAGAATGTGTTCGTAAGGAACTCAAAGCATAGGGAAACAGATCGGGAGGGAAGGGTACTGCTCAACCGGATAGGAGAGACGGGATGATTTATCTGCAATGGCAATTCGAAAGGTGACGAAGATGGCGAGATAACGTTTATAGGTAAAGGGAAAAGGGTAATTGACTATATCCTGGCAGAAGATAGAATAAGGAAGCTAATGGTAGGAATGGAAGTTGGAAACGAGATAGGCACTGAGCATTTCCCGGTAATAGCGACGTTGAGAACTAGGGGCCAGAGGCTATTAAAGGGAAAGAGGGAAGAAAGAAATGCAAGGAAGGTGAACATGAGCCGCTGGGGAGAAGATAAACTGAGGAAATTCAGAGGCAAAATGAGGGAGCAGAACTGGATGGGAACAGAGGAGGAAGGAGTGGACGAGATGTTAGATCGAATAAAAGATGCGATATAGAAGGTGAGGAAAAGTCAGACCAAAAAGAGGCCAAAAAAGGGTGACAAAAGGATGGTGGGACGACGAATGTAAGGATGGTAAAGAGAGAATGAAGGATTGCGTGAGTAGTTGGAGGAGAGCAGAGATTGACAAGATGGAGTATAATAAAACCAAACGAGAATATGAGAAAATGTTGAACGACAAGAAGCAGGAAGAAAAGGAAAGATACATGAAAGAGGTAGAGAAAGCAGTGAAGGAAGGCAGAGAGTGGGAGGTGATAAATAAGGAAAGAGGAAAAAGAAAGGGCGTGAATGAAGATATAAAAATGGGAGAGTGGACTAAACACTTCAAAGGTTTGTTGGGAGGGGAGGAACAGCTGATAAGGAATGAGGAGAAAGAAGTATCAGAGAGAGGAAGGGCAGAAGGGAATGAGATTAGCCGCGAAGAGGTGAATGAGGCAATTGATAGGCTGAAAAAGAACAAAGCAACAGGTAAGGACGGCATGGAAAATGAAGCGCTGAAGTATGGTGGAGAAGAAGTAAGAGAAGAGATATGGAGAGTATGTAGTTGAGTATGGGCAGGGGCAGGATGGCCGGAGGAATGGATGACAGGACTAGTGGTGCCGTTGTTAAAGAGAGGAGAGGGTAAAAAAGTAGAGGAAAATAGAGGAATTACACTCATGTCGGTAAGATACAAGATATATGCAGAAGTACTTAGGAAAAGGTTAGAAAGACAGGTGGAAGGAAAGGGAAGTATTCCGCATAACCAGACGGGCTTTAGAGAAGGAATGGGGACAACGGATAATATCTACGTTCTGAATCACTTAGTGAATAGGAATCTGGGGCGAAAGAGAGGGAAACTGGTGGCGCTGTTCGTAGACTTCAAAGCAGCGTTTGACTCAGTAAACAGAAGGGTATTGTGTCAGGCTATGAGAGAGAGGAGTGGAGGAAGGGCTGATAGATAGAATAAGAGACATCTTTGGGGAGACTGGGTGTAGAGTGAAGATAGGAAATCGGAAAGGTGAAGAATTCTGGACAGGTAGAGGGCTAAGGCAAGGTAGTCCGTTGAGTCTTTTGTTGTTTAGTATTCTGTTGGCAGACCTGGAGGAAAAGCTGAGAGTGAGAGGGAAGGGAGGCACGATCCTAGGCACCAGCAAGATTCACTCTTTAGCATATGCAGATGATGTCGTACTTTTAGCAGATGACGAAAGAGGAATGAATCTGTTGATGAAAGGCTTTGAAGAATACGTAATAGGGGAAGACCTAACGGTAAATGTGAGTAAGTTCAAGATAATGTGCTTCAGGAACAGAAACAGTAGAGTGGAGTATGAATGGAAGTTGAACGAAGAGACGGTGGAGATAGTAGAGAAATTCTGTTACCTAGGGTTCTGGTTTGAGGCAGGGGGAGGCAACGAACTACAAGTAAAGAAAAGATTGGAATGCGCCAGTAAAATAATGGGCCAAGTGTGGGGTAAAGGGAAGTGAAGGTTTAAGGATGATTGGAGTATAAGAGTATGGATGTTTGATGTGCTGGTCTGGGCGGTTCTGTGCTACGCGGTGGAGATCTGGGGTTGGAAGGAACAAAAGAGAGTTGAAAGTCTTCACGAAAGATTTCTGAAATGGGTGATGGGTGTGAGTTGGAGCTGCCCAGGGTATATGTTAAGAGAGGAACTGGGAAGAGAGAAAATGATAGTGAGGCGACTAAAAAGAGCGTGTAAGTTTGAAGAGAAGTTGGATAGGAGAAAGGGAAGCAAAATTGCACAAATATGTCTAAGGGAGATTAGGAATAGAGAGAAAAGAGGTAATTCAGAGAGTTCAAGGTGGGAGTTAGAGGGACATAAAATGAGGAAAGAACAGGGCATGCAAGAAGGGGGGGGGGGGCTGATTGTCAGGAGTTAGAATTGGAGATGATGGGAAGACATGGAGAGGAGAGGTGGAGAAAAGTTATGTAATCAAAATATAATAAGTGGTACAAGACGATTAAATAGGTGGGGGAACCAGACTATCTGAAAAAGATGAAGAAAGAATGTAAGTGGAATATGATGATCTGATTTAGAATGAGGGAGGGAATGAGAGAATGTAGATACTGGATAGAAGAACAGGAGAAACAATGTAGAGTGTGTGGGTATGAAGTGGAAACGTGGGAACACCTATTAGAAGTATGTACAGGAGAGGAGGAGGAAGGCAAAAGTGTGAGTGATTGTGTGAAAGGGATCTTGAATGAAAAT
>WSXT02016444.1:0-14353 GCA_011762715.2 Neuroterus valhalla
CTCAAACTTGCGAGCGAAGCGAGCTGCGCGCGGAGCGCGCGATGAGAATGTGCCCGCGAAGCGGGCAGATTTTTTTTCGAATTTTTATGCGAAGCGCCTGGGAATTTGTTCGAATCCACAAAAAATAAACGCATTTTTTTGTTTCGAAAGAAAAAATAATATTTAGAGGTGGCGCCAGCCCCATGAATAACCCAAATAACCCAAATAACCTCCATAAGTGAAACAATGGTTTTTCCGAGATGTTGGGGCTAATTATGATTTTTTTGTGGTTTTGTTTAACGCAGATTATTCCAAAAACATGAAATACTACTTTGTACTGATAATAAGATGTTTATTCGAATCGTTTAAAAAATTTTCTATTGTTTCTAGCAACTTCCTCTTAGAAAAGGGTTAGGAAGTAAAGGTTTTTTTTCTGAATTTTCAACTTTTTTTCAACGTTTCGGTTACAGCGACGTAATAATCAATAGAAGTTTAAGGAAATATTTGTTTAAATAACTTGTTAATAATTATAACAATATTCTCTTAGAATGATGCCACAAAGTTGCGGTTTTTTCTGAAATTTTCAACTTGTTGTCCACTTTTCACTTGAAGTAAGTAATTATTTCATTTAATTTAGCAAGAATAATTGTTTAAACAAATTGTCAATGTTTAAAGCTATCTTCATCTAGATTATTACTACATAGATGCAGTTTTTTCTAAAATTTAAAACTTTTTATTACTTTCCAATTAGATTGAAGTAATAATTGATTCATGTGTAAAAAATAATTATTTTTTTACGAATTTTTACGAATTATTACTATTGCCAAGAATATTTTCTTTGCTTATTGATAGAAACTTTCTGTTTTTTCCGATATGTTCAATAATTTTGGTTCTTTTTCCAATGTTCAAAGAAAAAAATTGATTAAAACAAAAAAGCTGAATTCATTCAATGAAATTTGACTTTCAAATTTTCTACTGAAATTATAGATCTTCAACGCAAAAATTGAAATTTTAAGAAAGAATTTCAACTTTCAACCTAAGAGCTGAATTTTCCACCTAAAAATGTACATTTCTTATCCGGAATATAATGGCTGATATTTAAAAAAGAAATATTTTTATTTTAAATAAAAGACAATCTAATCTTACCAACAATAAATCAATTCAATCTAATTAAATGTACTTGAATTTCATTCAAATTCCATTCAGTGCAAAGTTAAAAATTAAAAAAAAAAACCATAACCTTCCAGCATTTATCGAAGAGAAAATGTTTATAATCAAAAATAAATAGTTTAAATAAGCATGTTTGTTAACTCGCATTAACAATCAGCATCATCGCATTACCATCACATAAACAAAAATGATTTGTTTAAACAACTGTTTTTTTTAAATTTAATGAAATATCAACTCACTTCAAGTAAGAAGTGGGAAAAAAGTTTAAAATTTGGGAAAAACCGCGATTTCCTATGATTAAGCAAAGGAAATATTTTTAGCAATAATAATAAAATTTTTGAACAATTATTGTTTTAACATGAAATTATTATCACTTTTATCTAATTGAAAGATGATAAAAAGTTGAAAATTCCAGGAAAAAACCGCAACTATGTAGTAATAATCTAGAAGAAGATAGCTATAAACATTTGCAATTTGTTTGAACAATGGTTCGGGCTATTCCCAATTTAATAATTACTTACTCCAAGTGAAAAGTGGACATAAAGTTGAAAATTGCAGAAGCAAACCGCAACTTCGTAGCATTATTCTAAGACAATATTTTTATAATTATTAACAAATTGTTTTAACAATTATTTGCAATAATTTTATTTGATTATTATCTCGCTTCAACTAAAACGTTGAGAAAAAATTGAAAAATTCAGAAAAAAACTTTGACTTTTTAACCCTTTTCTAAGAGAAATTTGATAAAAACAATATTAAATCTTTTAAACAATTGAAACAAACATCCAATCATCAGTATGAAGTAGTATTCCATGATTTTGAAATAATCTGCGTTAAAAAAACCACAAAAAATGATAATTAGCGCCAAAAATTCGAAAAAAAAACATTTTTTCACTTATGGGGGTTATTTGGGACCCTACAAAACAGAATTAAGGGGTTGATATTTGAAAAATATTATTTTATTCACATTCTGTGACTAACTGTGAAAATAAATTGTGAATTTCGAACTCGTTTCACCTAATATTGAGAATTCTGAATGAAATTTACAAACACGTCTTTTTTTTCTTATGGGAAATACGTGTGACAAAATTTTCGGGCGTTTTGCATAAAATTCAAAAAAAAAAAATTTTGGACCAACCTATTAGGCATAGTAGTTCCACTTGCAAGTAATTAGCATTATAATAGTTGAATCTTATCTGAAGGAAGCTTTAACTTTATCAATAATGGATGATTGTCAACATAATTATCAAATTTTCAACCAAGAAGATTTTTTTTCTACTGAAAAGACTTACTATTAACAAAATTATACAATTAGTTTTTATAATATATAATAATTAAAACTAAATAATTTTCAAGGCGACGTCTGATCATTGAACAAAAAAATTAACTTTTTATCAAGAAGACATATTCATAACAAAATACATAAAATTTTCAATCAAAAAAAGAAATCTGAACCAATAAGATTATATTTTTAGGAAAAAAGGAATTTCCAAGAAAAACGTGAATTTCCAATAAGCAGTTTGATTTCCTACCAAAGAAGGTTAATATCCAACAGGGAACGTATTTTTAACAACATACTTTAATCTCGTATCCAAAAAGACGATTCCTCATCAAAATAGTGTAATCCTCATCTAAAAAAAATTGATTTTTGATCAGACAGTTGCATTTTCAGCTAAAAAATATCAATATTCCATTTTCAGTTTTTCGTAGTGGGAGGAACTCGGCGGGCCCCGGGATTCGTGAGCACGGTACCTTTTAGAGTTCTTCAAGTTCTCCATACATCGAGTAACTGTTGCTCTTGGTGGTTCGGAACCCACCGTTAACTGTAACTCCCCCTCTCGCCTGAGTTAGTGGTAAGGTGTGCAAAGGAATAGAGAGAAGGTTACACCTAGAGAGTCTTGAACCCATACAGGAGGAGAGGAAGTACAAATAACAAATAATGCCTGGTTGTTTGTTGAAATTGGAAATTTTAATGATAAATAATAAAATGATCATAAATATTGATCAAAAGAGCCTTACACTCTGCAGTCTACGGAGAGTCGTGAGTCTGGTACCTCTAGAGTTCTCTTGGTTCTCTCAATACTGAGTTGGTGGTTCAGAACTCACCAAAAGCTATACGTCCTCTTTATCACTGAGATAGCAGTCATGCCTATAAAGGGAAAGAAAGAAGGTGATGAAAAGATTCCTGAGTTTAGAAAAGGGAGAGATTATAAACACCATATTCCAATTCGAATTCTATTCATTCTGGAAGAAAATGCAACTGGTTGTTTGAAAATCAATATACTTGGGTGTGGGATTGAACATTTTGACTGGAAATCCATCTTTTTGTTCTTATAATTCAACAGCTTCGTGGAAAATGAAATCATTCTGTTAAAAATTCAGTTCCATGTTCGAAATTCATATTCGAAGATTGGGAATCCAACTTCTTGGGGATTAATTTTTTAATTTAAAAGTTTGACACTTTTTCGACTAATTTGTTAGAAAACTATCTTTCTTGATTCAAAAATTACCTTCCTTTTTGGAAATCCATTCATTCTATTAGGAAATAAACGATTATGTTGAGGACCTATCGTTCTCGTTAACTCATAGTACATACTTGAAAACTTTTTTTATTTCTTCATTGAAAAATAATTTTCTAACTGATTCATGTATTCGTTGAAAGTCGTCTTTTGGTAGAAAAATATCCTTCTTATTTGAGAATTCATCTTTCTGGGTCAATATTCAAGCTTGAATCAAGCTATATAAGGTTTAACATATGTTACGTGAGTTTTTTGACATAATCTAAAAAGTCTTCACAATCACAAAAAATTGGCCAGGGAGTCAAGCCATGTTTATTATACGTTTTTTAAAACATTAGAGTTGATGAAAGGTCTATACTATCCAATAACGTAAACTATAATAACCTCAGAAATTCTTCACAGCAACACAAAAATAAAAAATAATTCTGACCCCTTTGAGGTTATGTCCAAAAACTGACGCGATAGGGTGAAAAGGATCTGACCTCTACGCAGCATTTTTTTCCGTCTCTTTTTATATGAAAAATTCAGATCCCATAAAAGAATAGTGGTTTTGCTTGATTGAAAATATTCTTGTTCATTTGAAACTTTGATTATTTTGCTGGAAGTTTCAATAAATGAACTACAGTTCCCAACGACGCACAGTGGTTCAAGATCCGAAATTCCTGGACAGAATTCAAAGAATTAATATTTATGACTTCTTGAGTGTCTATATCACGTTTTTCGGGTCGCTGATTTCAGAAATGATACTAAAAATTCAAAATTCAAAATGGCGGACCCAAAAATGGCGGACATTTTTACAGAATTTTATATTGTTTTCCACGAAAATGAGTACAAAGGGGTTTTTTGGGTCGCTGATTTCAAAAATGATACTAAAAATTCAAAATTCAAAATGGCGAATCCAAAATTGCGGACGTTTCTCCAAAAGTTCCTATCGTTTTCCACGAAAATGAGTGCAAAAAGGTGCTTGGGTCGCTGATTTCAAAAATGATATTAGAAATTTCAAATTTGAATTGGCGCATTGATTATTACCTCACTAAGTGAAAAGTGGACAAAAAGCTTAAGAGTTCAGAAAAAACCGCAACTTTCAGCACTAATCTGAGATAAGATAGCCATTAACAATACTAATTTGTTCAAACGATTATTTTTGGTATATTAAATTGAATATCAACTCACTTCAAGTGAAAAGTGGGCGAAAAGTTGAAAATTTCAGAGAAAACCGCAAGTGTCTATCATCAAGCAAAAAGAATATTAGTAGCAATGATGATAAATTGTTTACACATTTATTTTTTTAACTTGAATTAATTATCACTCCACTCTAATTGAAAAGTGAATTAAAGTTAAGAATTGCAGAAAGAACCCACAACTATGTAGTATTAATCTAGACGAAGATAGCTATAAACAATAATAATTTGTTTAAACAATCATTTTCGTTTAATTAAGTTGAATAGTTACTTTCTTCAAGTAGAAAGTGGACGAAAAGTTGAAGATTTCAGAAAAAACCGCAACTTTGTAGTATTATTCTAAGAGAATATTGTTTTAATTATTAACATATTGTTCAAACAAGTATTTTTGTGAACTTGATTAAAAAATTATCTCGAAACAATAATAGATGGTTTAAAAAATTTTATTAAACGTATAATTATCATTATAAAGTAGTATTTCATGTATATGAAACAATTTGCGTTGAAAAAACCGCAAAAAAATCATAATTAGCGCCAAAAACTCGAAAAACCCAATTTTTCACTTATGGGGGTTTTCGGGACCCTATAAAAGAGAATCATGGGGGTCATATTTGGAAAGTATTATTTTCTTTGCATCCGGTGACTAATTGTGAAGAGAAATGGTGAATTTCGAACTCGATTCACCTTACATTTAGAATTCTGAATAAAATTGACAAAAATGTCTTTTTTTATGGGAAATATGCATTCATTTCTACGGCGGTACCCCGCTGCAATATTTTTCAAAAGAATCAAAAAGTTGATTCATTTTTGCGATCAAAACGGGAAACAAAAATGAATGAAAAAAAAATTTTTGGAGGGGCTCATTTCACTCTTAATACCATATATTTACTTGTTCGAAATGGGAATACGGAATCGAGCAACGATTATACGTACCCTCAGGAATATCTTCCATGTCACCTCGTCCATTTCTGGCACGAACTCACAGAACAACAACGTTTTTCGCTGAACGCTCGAAACTCCAGAAAAACAATAAGGCGCGTGAATTCGGCGAAGAGTTAAGTTCAACTGTTTGCCACAAGGACAGTTTTGAATATAGTGACTTGTGCTTTCACAAAAAATGCTCCAATGTCCCCTACTCAAGTATGAATGAACATGAACCTCATCCGCTTACTTCGAATTTTGAGGTTTTGGCCAGCTTTTTCGGATCTTGAACCACTGTGCGACGCACAGTGGCAAAAAAAAACACTTTTTTGGGACAAAAATCAGTCGACTCCTCAATTTTCAACGGATCAGAGTTTTTTTTTTTTTTTTTTAATTTTCATGAAGAATCGTACTTTAACATAAAGGTGCACGCTTTTTGGAGCTTTTTTCTACTTATTCGTTATTTAACTTATAATTTGCAATTGGTAATATTTGCGATATTTACATACCCTCAATCATGGATATTCCTTCATTGCATTTTCGGATTTCGGATGTATTACTTCCATAGGTTTCGTTATAAAAATGTAAAGGATCAATTTTAAGGTGCGAACAATCGCCATATAACAATTATAATTAATAGTTTAAACAATTTTCATAAACAAATCCATTCATTCGTAACATCTGTGCATCGAAAATTTTTCTTTTCTGTGGAATCATTTATTTTCATCTGAAGAACCAGAATATTACACATTACAGTTCCATGAAAGAACATTTTTGTGTTTGTCATAAACAATTATTATAAACAAATTCACTTATTTGGCATATCTGTGCATCGAAAACTTTTCTTTCCTGTGGAATCTTTTATTTTTATCTGAAGAACAAGAACACCACATATTGAAGTTCCATGAAACAACATTTGTCATTGTTTTAAACAACTTTTATAAACAAATTCACCTATTTGGAGTTTATATGCATTGAAAATTTGTCTTTTATGCGGGATCATTTCATTGTTATCAACATATCATACAATCCAATTCACCTATTTTAGTGTCACTGCAATTGGCTACATTGATATAAAATCGTATCCCACGGCAATATTCCAGCTTCTCTAAGAAGCGTCAAAATTGAAACCATGAAAGAGGTTTTTCTTGCTTTGCATTTATTAATATATTTTCTGGGGCTTTTGAAATTATTCCACATAAAATACAAATTTTCGATGCATATATATACCAAATAAGTGAATTCGTCTATAAAAATTTTTTATAACAATGACAAATGTTCTTTCATGGAACTGTAATGTGTAATATTCTGTTTCTTCAGATGAAGATGAATGATCCCAAAGAAAAAAAAATTTTCCGACGCCCGTATATGCCAAATAAAATAATTTTTTTAATAAGAAATCTTTAAAACAATGTTAAATGTTGTTTTATGGGACTCTAATGTGCAATATTCTTGTCCTTTGGATGGAAATAAATGATTCCACAAAACAGGAAAATTTTCGATGCACAGATATGCCGAATCAAAGAATTTGAATATAAAAATTGTTTATAACAATGACAAATGTTGTTTCATGGATCTCTAATGTGTAGTGTTCTTGTTCTTCAGATGAAAATGAATGATTACACTAAAAGGGAAAATTTTCGATGCACAGATATGCCGAACAAAAGAATTTGTTCATAAAAACTATTCATAACAATGTTGAATGTTGTTCCAATGTGTATTACCTTGTTCTTCACATGAAAATAAATGATTGCACAGGAAAGAAAATTTTTCGATGCACAGATATGCCGAATAAGTGAATTTGTTTATAAAAATTATTGATAACAATAACAAGTTTCATTTCATGGAACTCTAATGTGTAAAATTCTTGTTCTCAAGATGAAAATAAATAATTCGACAGAAAATGAAATTTTTCGAAGCAATGATATGCCAAATAAGTGAATTCGTTTAAAAAATTGTTCAAAATAATAAGTATTATTGTTATTTGGTGTTTGTTTGAAATTAAAGATTCATTCTCCACATTTTTATAACAAAATCTAGTAAGTATTACATTCTAAATCCGTAAATGCAACAGTAAACAGTAATATTCATTAATTTATTTATAACAATTGACAAAATACAGAATATTATTCTAAAAGTTACATTTTTATTTGAAAAAAGTAACTTTACTCATTCTACACCTTTACGAAGAAATATCAATGAATGGGGCTAAGTAAATATCGCAAATATAACCAATTTTAAATTTTAACTTAAGGGGAAACGCCACTGTTACGGGTCTAAAAATAGCCGATTTTTGTGAATTTTTTTTTTCGTAAGAAGGGGTTATCGTTTGAAAATCGGACAGCAAGCAATTTATAAGGTATGTACTCTTCTATGTGGATATAAATTTCCATTGAAGAATATTGGAAATTCACAAAGTTATCCAAATAATTGTAACGACATGGAAAAAATGACGTCATCTGAAGGCAGCGAAACGGACGTGAATTATTATCTGATATCGAAAAACCAAAAATATTATTAATATACATTACAGTAGCTATCGTTGTGTGTAGCTGATTTTCAAAATTCTGGAAATTACTATTTTTTGAGACATTTTGAAAATGAAAATAATGTCAACAGCACACGAAAAAAATGCAAATCGCCACCATTTTGTGAAAAAAATTATTTTGAAAAACGGCTACGTGCAACGAATGCCAATATCGTGCTGAATAATAATATTCTCCGTTTTTTTATTATGGATAATAATTCATTTTTTTATCGCTGCCACCAGATGACGTCATTTTTTTCATGTCGTTGCCATTATTCGAATAACTTTGTAAATTTTCAATATTTTTCATTACAAATTTACGTCAATATAGTTGAATACATGCTCAATAAATTGCTCTTTGTCTGATCCTCAAATATTCATTCCTTCTTACAACAAAAATTCACAAAACTCGGCTATTTTCAGACCCGTCACAGTGACGTTCCCCCTTAAATAAAAAATCAATAAATAAAAAATCTGCCGCTGCGCGGGCACATTCTCGAAGCGCGCCACGCGCGCAAGTTTGAGCGCGCCTACGGCGCGCGTCATTCGGATCTCGCGCTTCGCGCTCGATGATGTATTCACCTCGCGCTACGCGCTCGGCTTCATGCGGGCTTAATTCAGTTTACAGTGTAATGCATACACAGAATTACAAATATTGCAAAACTGCTCAAAACCTCCACTCGTGTGAAAATTTTTTTTCCATTTTTGATTGAATTTTTTTCATACTAAGTTTACTCAAGGCTCTACTGGCCTTGAGGAACACATTCTTATTACAATACCCGCCACTGATATTTACATCTCGGATAGTTTGGCTAGCGAATTGAATTTTTCATTGTTTGAGAAGCGTTGTCACGATTTAAAAAAATATATATACGCCGTATAGGGAAAAATTCAATGCAAAACTTGTGAAACTTTTTTAGAGGAACAATTTTTCTATGAATTATCTCTTCTTGTCTCTTATTGTTTGGCTGAAAGATGGAATTTTTTATTTTTGTAAATGTGTTATCACGATGAAAATGAAAACTATTCGTCCTTTCGAGAAAAAATCAACAATGAATTTGTAGACTTTTTAAGGTAAGCAATTTTTGTTTCTTTGATTTTTTTCATATCTCGCATAGTTTTGATCAAAAATGGAACTTTTAATTTTTGGTAACATTTTTCTCGATTTAAACAAAAACTCTGCATCTGATGAAAAAATGGTGGATATAGAATTTATGGTTCTTTTCTAAATAAATAATTTTTCATCTTAACATTTTTTCGCACCTTGCATAGTTTGAGCGGAAAAATCCATTTCTGATTTTTCAAAAAGCGATTTTGATGGATAAAACCAGATCAATTGGCCAAAAATGGCTATTTAACGAACTCGTCCTTTCTTTCGCGGCCTCAAAAGATTGTGCTAAAGCACAATCCCATATGATCATTTTTTCGAAAGTTATCGAGTTCACAGATTGGTTTTCATTATTCTTTGTGCGATAAAAGATGGAATTTTCGATTTTTTGAGACAATTCAAAAAGCTGTATTCACGATCTTGTAGGGCCCTCAAGAAGAAACATTTTTTCTCTCTAACTTTATTTTCAATCTTACGTTATTCGGCTGAAAATTCTCAATGCCTTTTATACTTCGGATTTTTAAAATGCCAAGACTCTGACAATTTTGTTCATATCAAAAAAAATCATAAGGATAAATTGTTTCATTTTTCACCTAATACAAGAAACCGTACTTCGAATTTTTGAGTCTTTAAAAAAAAAAAATTTTTAATTTTTTTGAAAATGCTCCCCCTCTTCTATTTTTGATCCGAAACACCTGGTTAACGAACTCGAATTGTATTTTTGGTCCCTCAAAATGGGTGCCAAAGCGCGATCGAATATGATCATTCTTTCGAAAGTTATCGAGTTCACAGATTATTTTTCATTATTTTTTGTGCGATAAAAAATGAAATTTTCGATTTTTTGTGAAAATTCCAAAAGTTGTATTCACGATCTCGTAGAGTTCCCAAGAAGAAACATTTTTGCTCTTTGACTTCCTTTTTCATCTTGCGTTATTTGGCTAAAAATTGTCATTTTCTTTAATTTTTTTGGATTTTGAAAATGCCATAACTCTGACAATTTTGCTTTTAACAAAAAAAGTCATGCGGTTAAATGGTTTTATTTTTCATCTACTACGAGAAACCGTACTTACAATTTCCGAGTCTTGGAAAAAAAATTCCAGAAAAATGTTCAAAATGCTCCCCCCCCCCCCCCTTTGATTTTTTATCCAAAATAGCTGGTTGACGGACTCGTGCTGTCGTTTCGGTCCCTCAAGATGTGTGCCGAAGGGCAATCTAATCCGATAATTCTTCCGAAAGTTATCGAGTACACAGATTACAGACTACAGACTACAGACAGACAGACACCTTCGTAAAAACCATTTTTTCTGACTCAGGGGGTCTCAAAACATGGAGATTTCATTAAATCCGCGAAAGTCAATTTTCACATAAAACCAATACCTCCTCATTCAGAATGGGCATGTAAAAATTGAAAACACATGCACCTCTACGTGAAAGAACGATTCTTCATGATTATTTTCCAAAAAAAGCTGTAATCCATTGAAAATTGAGGAGTCAGCTGATTTTCGTCTTTGGACCTTCCCTTATAATTACGCACGTTATACGCTTTGGGTTTGCGTACTGCGTAGTAGGAACTGAGCAAAACAGTATTGAAGCGAGTTCACATTCGGATCGTCACCGTTTCACTAGGAGCGTCGCTACTTTTCCATTCAGTATCGCGTCAATAGATATTTTACTCGAAGAAAATGACTTGAACTATGAAACTCTTCTTCTCCGATAACTGTTTTTTTTAAGAAGAATAATTGAATCGGAAGCTGCAAATCCATTTCGCAGGAAAGCTAGTCTCGTAATTGGAAACGCGCCAACGTCAAAGCCGCACGTCATTTTTCCGATTGAATAAAGGAAATTATCGGCGAAAAACAATGCAATACTAGAGTAAATTCCCGGGACATCTTGTAAAGAATAATCCTGCAATTCAAGCGCCCCAAAGCAGGGAAACGGTGCATTAAAAGGGGGAAAGAAAGGTTATTGGAATTCGCTCGGGGTATGGTAAGTAACGAATGGGAATTGCACTGTATTGATTTCTTTCGGTGATGAAACTTCCTTTTACTTCTTTTCATCCCTTTTATTCTTTCATACATTTTTTCTTTTTCTTCCTTTTTTTCATTATCGGTTTACCGCCGTTACACTTTACTCTCGACCGTTCATTAGTGGCGCATGCTCGACGTGGTTCAGCGGTTGTGAATGAATTCCTGAATTGTCGACTTTTCACACCTCGTACGCGATTCACCCACGTGTGGAATATACTGAATAAAAACTCAACTTTTCTTTTTATGGTTTCGATTTTGCAAGCTCTTAGTTAATCGAGTACCCTTGACTCATAAAATGTCGAATACTGACAGTTTATAACATCAAGAAGAAGTACGGGATATATAAATCAACAGAATTGAGAGGTTTCACATATAATTTTGATTAGGGAATCGGATTTTTATCAAACAAGGTAAGCTGTTTAAAAGTTAAGGCAATTTAAAAAAATCAAAACTTTAGGGGTTTTCTGAGAAAAATCAAGAAGGCGCAATTTTGGACCATTTTCGAAAAATGCATTCGAAGAATTGCGAGCGGATGGTCTTGGAGCTAGCGTGAATGTAGTTGCAACCAGCTGGTAGCTCACTCGGTAAAGCGTTTCGCTGATAATCGTAAGGTTTCACGCTCGATTCCCGCTGCCTGCACTTTTTTTTGAATGCAAAACTGTTCATTCATTCATTTCCTAATGATTCTAAATGAAATTATACTTTTTATGATTGTTTAATAATTTTTTCAGATGAAAACTCTGTTTGAACTCTTCATCATCTTCCGTTTTAAAAGTAGTGTATTTTCTTTCAAATTATTGATTGTTTATTTATTTGTAGTATATTTATTTTTGACCTAAATTAGGAAATAAGTATTTCAAACGAAAATTGAGAGAAACCGAAATGCTTTATTCAAAATACAAAAAATAAAACACAGGAATAATAGTCAATTATCATTTTAGCATTTATTAACTTACATCAACATTTATTCTGAGTAATTATTTTACATATGTATCATCGGAATAACGTAGTATCGCCTTGCTTCTACGACGAGTATTATTCTAGTTTGTACGATACTACGTAATCCTGAATATACATAAATGTATACTAATTATTAAGAATAATTGGTAATGGAAGTTAATAAATGTTCAAACGCTAATTGAACGCTAATTCATATGTTTTATTTTTTGTATTTTGTATAAAACATTTTGATATCTTATTTCAAAACGCAATTTCCGTTTTAAACACTTATTTCCTCACTTAAATTGAAAACACAAAAACTGAAAATCAATAAATAATTAATAATTTAAAAGAAATTACACAACTTTCCAAGCGAGAGATAATAAGAAGTTAAAACAGAGTTTTCATTAAAAAAATGATTGAACAATCATTAAAAAATTTTATTTCCTAAATAAATATTTTCAAAAATGTTATTATTTTATTGTTGTAGTTATTTTTCCTGATTGGAATGAAAACTGCATATCCTGTTAATGAAGTTGATAACACATTTAAAGATATTTTCTTGGTAAAGAACTTGCGTCTATTTGATTTTTCCTAAGCTTGTGTCAATTGTCCAAAAGTTCATTTTTTCATTTTTTATATGCTTTTTTGTAAATGAAGCAAAAATTATTTTTCCTTTCCAAAAGTTATATGTACCAAATTTGCAGACCTTCTTTTGGTGCGGAATTTTAGATAATTAATCTTTTCCCGTCCCTTACATAGTGTGACCAGAAAATGAATCTTTCTATTCTCCATAATTTTTTGTGTGACCGAAATTTGAATTTTTGATTTTTTGAGAAAACTCGAAAAGTTGTAAAGATTATCCTGGAGGGCTCCCAAAAAGAAACATTTTTTTTATTTTGACTTTTTTTCATATCTTGTGTTGTTTGGTTAAAAATGATCATGCTACAAGAAATGGAAATTATAATTTTTGAGTCTTGGAAAAAAAAGTCCAAAAAATTTCCAGAATGCTCCCCCTCTTTGATTTTTCATCAAAAATAACTGTTCAACGAACTTGACTTGTCTTTTTGGTCCCTCAAAAAGGTTCGTCAAAGCACGATCAAATATGATCATTCTTTCGAAAGTTATTGAGTTCACAGATTATTTTCCATTATTTTTTGTGCGATCAGAATTTTAATTCCCGATTTTTTCAGAGAATTCAAAAAGTTTTATTCACGATCTTGTAGGGCTCCCAAGAAGAAACATTTTTTCTCTCTGACTTTTTTTTAATCTTGCGTTATTTGGCTAAAAATTTTCCTTTTCCTTTTCATTTTTGAGTTTTGAAAATACCGTTACTCTGCTAATTGTGCTTTCTCCGAAAAAAATTAGGAGTATAAATTGTTTCACTTTTTACCTACTACGAAAAATTGTACTTACAAATTTTGAATTTGAGAAAAAAGGTCCAAAAAATTTTTCGAAATACTCCCCTCCTTTAATTTTTTATCTAAAATAGCTAGTTAACGAACTTGACGTAATTTTTGGTCCTAAAAATGTGTGCCAAAGGGCAAACCAATCCGATTAGTCTTTTAAAAGTTATGGAGTATACAGACGCCAACGACGGCGACAACGACGACGACGACAAAGACAACGACAAAGACAAAGACAACTACAACGACAACAGACAGACACCAACGTAAAAACTACTTTCTTGGAATCAGGAGGTCTCAAAACGTGAAGATTTCATAAATTCCGCGAAAGTCGATTTTCACATAAAACCAATACCCTCTCATTATGATGAGAATGTGAAAATCATGAGGATAAATTGTTTTACTTTTTACCTACTACAAAAAACCGTACTTACGATTTTTGAGTCCTGGAAAACGAAGTCCAAACAAAAAATCAAAATTCCCTCTCTTTGACGACTCAAAAAGGTCCACTCGTATTATCTTTTCTCTACATACGGTCTATTTTCCCAATATTTGACAGAATGCGTGTTTCCGAAA
>WSXT02016454.1:0-14353 GCA_011762715.2 Neuroterus valhalla
GTAATTTATAAAAAAATTCTTTCTGTATGTTTAGGCTATCATCAATACGATTATCAAACTTGGGTCATTGAAACAAAATCTCACAGAACAACATATTTACGGAAGGTTTTCCTTATACTGAAAAAAATTTATATCATTATTTGTATAAGTTGAATTTCCAAGAAGCTTCAGGATTAAACCTGGGAGAACTACCCAATTAGTTTATAAAGTGGATTCACAGCATCCCTAATTCCTTGGTGCAGAACAAACTACAATTTTACGGTGCAAAAATAGTGAAAATTAGAAAAAAGGAAGTTCGGGTATTTTATGCGTGATGTTTTGATAGTTCCATTAATTATGCAAAAGGCTTTAAATGCATTCCACCCTGTAATCTGATACTCTGGTTAAATGACGTTGTGTAACTAAAGGTAGGAGGCATTTCTTTGGGGGTTTGCAGAATAAATTTAACATGTTTTTGATTGCTGCATCCACTTATATTTAGTAATAATTCGATTGTTTTAAACGCCAGCATCTCATTGCTACAATACGGTTATACCTTCTCGAATGGGGGGATCGAATGCGGAACGTCACATATATATAACTAAAGAAAGCTTACCAAAAGAAGAGAAATTATTATATTCAAAGATGGCAATTTGTAAACTCCACAATCTTTTTTTGTGAACTCAATAGCAAGAAGTGACATGTATATATTGGATTGTAAGATGAAGGATTTTTTATATGAATATCGACTTCAGATTCAGAATGGGCAACTCAAGGAACCATATATGGGGATAATTGAGAATAATCTGTGTGCATTTGAATGGGTTTGCCGACTTTTGGCCAAAAAACTAGGTCCCACAGACCACTATGTAAGCGTTACAAAACCGTGCCGTTGGTTCTTCGCGGATTGGAGATATTGGCAATCGAAATATAACTATTCGCCATCTGGTGGTTCCAACATGGCGGTCACAAAGGCCATATATATAGTAATAGCTTGCAATGAAAACGCGTGCCTCCGCGGCGGTCATGTTTATTTCCGCGAAGTATATTTCGTTCCCCAATACACGTAAAACTCCATCAACTTCTGCAAGGATAAGCCGCAGACAGAATTCGAGCAGCCACATTAGGACTAACTGCGAGTATAAGTCACCCTCTAAGGGATGCTAACGATTCGAGGCTGAAGAAAAACACTAACATTCAGATTCTTCCTGAGCCCCATAATCTGGATATAATGGATGCAACCTAACGTAAGCATCTCTCAGAGGAGACCAACATCTGCACCTTTGCGCGTTCAGTTTCTGATGCAGCGAGAGCCATTGTCACATTTTGAACATGTCCAAGCTGTTGCCATCGAGCAACACATTTTTTATGAAAAACGGGTGGTATCTGACGCAAGAAGCGAGAATGCATAAGAGGAAGGAGAGCCATGTGAGAAACTCAGACCTCATATTCGAAGTCAGAATCGCCTATGCGTGCGCGTCACTATAAATGTCTGTGCCTATCACTGGAAATTCTGGTCACTAATTTACACAGAAGTTTCGAATGATAGTACGTACTCTAACCGTGGCAATCATCTTCATTTCGAGTTATTTCAAGACATACAGTTTGCACACGCTTTCCACACTTTCTCGTTTAAAATTTGACCTTCAATTATCAAAACTCTGCAATTATTTAGTAATTGTTTTCGAACTGTAAAAAACTGTAAATAATGCCAAAGATTGCATTATTTGGCAATGCAAGAATGGATTATGATCAAATACGACTCATTATACGTTATGTTATTTGACATACATTAAAAAATGGGAATGAGCGACTAAACTTTTCATTCATGGAGTTTATCCCTAACAAACTGGTCCATTTTTTTCTCGATACGCACAATTAATATTTAACACCATACAGAGATTTCGTTATTCACTATAAAATTGATACGCAAGTCTTACGGTAATTCAGTCGCGGAATGCCGTTCTGCAGCACGTGCTCTTGTGCCATTGTCATTTGCAATGATAAGTAAGGTTATGTATAGGTGACGTCACTCTGCTTTAGAGTGAACTGAGCAGCGCGCAAATGTATGACGGTCTGTCACCGGGAAATCGGGTGATAGCTCGTCAATAACTTGTCTTAACACGCTCTATAAGACCTTCGCAGCAATCCTTAATGACGGGACTGTTTGAATGATAAGACCTGTGTGGAAATAGGTTAACGAGCAACGTTGATCAAAAACGGCGCAGTAGGCTGTCAGGAAAACCAGTCGCTTGACAGGAGTGTCTTGAAAGACGCTTCGAAAAAATGGATTTACTTTTTTTTTCTGAAAAACATCTTGAAGCTACTAATAGTCTCACTCACAAGAGGAGCATGCTCTAAGGAGCGTCGAAAGTTTCACACAGGGAATCGGCATAAATCTTGGACTTAACAAGTTTGCCAAAATTCAACAAAAGCGTGAACAGATTTCAGGTAATGACGCGTTTAGGGCACAACATCAGAAAAGGAGGCTTTCCGATGCAGTTACAAGCATGCTTGACCTGCTAGTTCTACTCTATTCGTTCGGCGTGGTTGCTCAAGACTTGTCCGTTTTGTAATCATAGGCCTGAACCTTAACATCAGAATTGAAGACAGTCCGTTACTTCAACATAATTCCTTACACGTAAAAGAAAAAGTAATATTCTGATACTCAGATTCCTGAACACGTTGATGATATCATCAGATTAGGTGATAAATTTAGCTCATCATTTCTAACTACAAAAAATCAACATATTATTGAAATTGTTAAAAGTGCAGAGACTAACATTGATAAGATTCCAGATAAATTACAAAGTGACTGAGGAAACAGGATCCTCTCCTTGTCTATCAGGGAACCAAACTACATTTCTGACTCTGATAGATTACTTGCCAAATCCATTTCTGACACTAAATTTTTTCTGAAAGAAAATAAAAAACTCTTCATAACACCTGCTGATAGAGGCAATGTTACAGTATTTCTCGAGAAATCAGATTACATATCCAAAATGGAACTAGTGTTAAATGATCCGTCTACATATACGAGAATTGAAGGAAATTCCTTTGAATTTATCCAGAAAAAAACATTTAATAAACCTAACAACTAGAGAATCGAAGGCTTCCTAGGTACTAACATCCAAAGAAAAGATCTCATCACTGTCAACACAAATATGGCCAGAATTTATGGACTTCCCAAAGTGCATAAAGAAAATTATCGCTCGAGACCAGTTGTTAGCACGATAAATTCTGCTACATACTTCATCGTTTAATCTTCCAACAACATTCTAAATTCTGCTCTTCCTCAAACTTAGTCCTTCATCAAGAACGCAATAGAAATAAAACAAAAACTCAACAAAATTGCAATACTTCCTAAACATATTATGATCTCTCTCGATGTATCCTCATTATTTACAAATGTTCCCTTGGATCTTGTTCGTAATGGTGTTGAAAAAAGATGGTCTCATATTAAGGAGGTTACCACTTTACCTTTAGAAAAATTCAAAGAAGGCGTTGCATGTTTAATGCAAAATACTTATTTTCAATTTAACAAAACCTATTACAGACAAATATTTTGAGCTCAAATGGGTTCTCCTATTTCAAATAACTTAGCATATATTGTTATGCAGGACCTAGAAACTAAACATTTTTAATAAATTAGACTTTCAAATAATGATTCAGAAAAGAAGGTTATACAGGAAAGAAACGATACGTGTAACGACGGTGTAAGTGGTTCCGCTTATCAAAAACGGAAAGGGTTAAAAGGTGGAGCATTATAGGGGTATCACTCTGATGTCGGCGGGGTATAGGATCTTTGCGCAAGTGCTTAAGAACAGGTTAGAGAGTCACGTAGAAGAGAAAGGAAGTGTCTCACAAGAACAGACGGGGTCAAGGAAAGGAATGGGAACAAATGATAACATTTACTCCCCAAACTATCTAGTGAATAAGAACTTTGGTCGGAAGAGGGGAAAACTTGTGATCTCATTCGTAGACTTCAAAGCATCAGCTATCGACTCAGTGAATAGGAGAGTATTGTAGCAAACAATTGAAGAAAAAGGAAAAGATGAGGGACTGATTAAGAGGATGAAAGAATATTGAGGGAGAATAGATTCAGTGTAAGACTGTAGAAAGGGAAAGGAAAGGAATATCGTGCAGGGAAAAGACTTAGAGGAGGTTGCTCGTTGAGTCCACTACTGTTCAGTATAATGTAAGTGGACTTAGAAGAAAAGCTAAAGAGCGACGGAAAGAAGCTACAATCTAAGGAAGCAGTCAACTTTACTCTTTGGCATATTCGGATGATGTTTCACTATTAGCAGAGGATAAAGAGGTTTTCGTTCAATGTAGGGGGAGGCAACGAGCTGCAAGTAAGAAAAAGGATAAGGTGTGCGATTAAATCAAGGGGCTAAGTTTGGAGCATAGGTAGGAAAAGGTTTTGGGATGATTGGCGGATGAGAACATGGATCTTTTATGTGTTTGTTTGGGCAGCCTTATGCTATGGAGTAGAAATTTAGGGGGTTGAAAGGTGCAAAAAGAGTGGAAAGTTCTCACGGAAGATTCTTCAGGTAGGTAATGGGGATAAGCTAGAGTCATCCAGGATATTGGTCGAGAGAAGAACTGGGTAGAGAGAAAATGGTTGTTCAGCAAGTTAGAAGAGACAATACGCAAGGCTTAAAATGGGAAGTATAAAGAAAGCGAATAAGGTGTCGATACTGGTTGTGAACGGTTGTGAACGAAGGTGTGTGGAGCAAAAGAGTAATGTAGGAGTGTGAGTGATTGTGTGCGAGGAATACTGGATGAAAGTGGTCAGGGAGTAGAATATATGATCAGACTTGATGAACTGAGGGATGAAAAAGCCAAGAGTTTATCGAGATAAACATAGAGACTATAATGTGAGAGAACTATGAAAATAAAAGATGGTAAGAAGAAACGAAAACCCTGTAGGATGGAACATGCGTATTGCGTACATAGTTTGTAAACAGTAGCGAATAACCAAAAAATTCGAGTTTAAGTTTTATAGGTAAGTTATAATAAGTAGATTTAGGAACTTATTATAGCTCATTGTAAAGGGAAGGGAGGCCCTCAAATCCGTAAAGGGAAAGAGATTGAATACATATTAGATATAACTTGATAGGAAACTATATTAGGCCTGAGAAATAAACACTTATGAATAAAATATGAAATTTCTCGAATGGAGAAATAGTCCCACAGCCAAGGGGCGTTTCGCTTAAAAATTCAACGTCAAAAACGCTAGAAATCATAATGAACAACGTATTAAATCCGCCAAAACCATTTACTGGAATGCTAAATTCGGAAATTTTATTCCGAATTCGTGAACTACTGTAAGCGTTCATTAGAGATGTAAGAAGTTTGAAGACAACTTCCAGATCATTTGTGACAGTTTGTGACAGAGGGGGGAGGGGGGAGAAGTTCTCGATAATGTGATGTCACAAATTTTTTACCGAATGAAAAAGTGCTTCAATAGGGAAATTTGGGACATTTTCTTTGTATTGCGTTATATTGCGTGTATTGTGCTTGTATTACGCACGTGATATTCGTCGCCATCTTGAACTGTCTTTTTTGGCATTTTATATTTGTGACGTAACACCAGGAGGGAGGGGGCCCGGTTTTGTGACAATTTTGGACAAAGGGGGATCAAAAAATGCTGAAAAATCTGTGACATCATTTATGGAAGCTTCCTTACCTATCATTGCATGAACCTGCTCGAATTCAGTATGAATTCGAGTGAATTCAGTAAAGCTTCTTCTAATTCTGCGTTGGCACTATACCTGCCTAGTTAAAGGCTTTGTATATCCGGACATGACCAAGTAGCGGAGTGTGAACTCCAATAAATCTGAAAAATAGAGTTGGACAGGACTCGACTATGCCAACTGTCGCAAGCCGCGTCGTCGGCGCACTCGCGATATATGATCTCCCTGAAGATTGATCTGACTGGAAGAAGTTGATGTTTGTTACCTGTTCGGGCATCGCTACACAATCTGAGAAAAATTTGACATGACTGGAAGTAAAAGTGATGTTTTATGTGTGGAAAAAAGCCCGAAAACAGGAAAAAACCACAAAATTTGAAGGATTATTCGCTGGCAGTCAGTCCGTTTCTTGGCTCCTACGTAGCAAGGCGGCAAAATTCAAACAGCAGGCTGGCTGGACTAATGATTGATAAGCACAAAAGGGAGGAGGATATTTCAGAATTTTTGATAGGGCTTGAGTGAGATCTGATTTATAGGCATCGAATCTGGGGCAAAATCATAGAATATGGTCTAGGTCTCCATCGACCTCGGAGTCATAGAGACATCCGCAAGAAGGTATTGTGTTCTTCCGTGCGAGGCTAGCATTTAGGGCATAGTGATAACTTGTAATGGGGCATAGATAGACTTTCCACTCTCTAGGGGCATTGAATGTTGAAAACCAAGGTTTCCGGCCGTATTTGTAGTATCGCTCAGTAAAAAGGACACTCTTATTTTTTCCTACCTCTGTACAATAATTGTGGCAAATTTCATCAAGTCTTTCGCAGGCAGTGCTGAAGAAGTCCGAGAAAGGTAGGGAAGTATTAAGGAGAGAGGTAACTTCGGCAGCTGACTTAGCCGCCACGTCCGCCGCTTCATTTCCTGGAATTCCCGTGTGTCCAGGGATCCAAACTAGGGAGGCCAGGCACTTTAGTTGGTCCAAGAATGCTAGAAGATTTCTAATAATAAATATCAAGTAGGAATTCATTGAACCAGGACACTTGGTTGAAACACTTTGCAGGACATTCAGTGGATTCGTGAAAATTACTGTTTCGGAAACCAATTTTGAATAATGTAATCTATTGTGTAAAGTATGGCTATAGCTTCAACCGAAAAAATAAGG
Source organism: Neuroterus valhalla (assembly GCA_011762715.2). Lineage (NCBI taxonomy): Eukaryota > Metazoa > Arthropoda > Insecta > Hymenoptera > Cynipidae > Neuroterus > Neuroterus valhalla. The sequence continues at coordinate 6,835 of WSXT02016454.1, forward strand.
GTAAAGTTTGATAGCTTCCATGATCGAGTTAGTTGAGCATCTGGGCATACCAGGGCGCAACCAGAAATTTATTAGGGTATTGATTTTGAACCGTCTATATAGAAGTGTATGTAGTCCTGAAACTTACTTTCTACTAGGTATCTGAAATGCTGTATACAGGAGGGTCTTCTTTAGACTAATCTACCTATTGATGTGTTGATATTGGGAGCAAGAAGAAGGTTTTCATGAGGGAATTCAGACTGAGTGTGTGTTTCTGACCTACGGATCCGATGCTTAAAATCTTTGACATTTTGAAATGCATTCAGAAGGAAAAAACGATTTTTAAAGCACTTTTGGTGATTCTAGTAACTAGTCAAGGAGCGGATGATTGAGGTCTGAAAAGGTTCTAATTATGTATTTTTTGGAAAAGAAAATAAAATCTCTTTTTAAAAGGTGGTCCGCAGCATTCTGCCATCATAACGTTAATAGGGGTGCTGACCTATAACTGAGAGCTAGGCTTAGTGCTCCGTTTCGATTTTTCTTGATTTTTCCAAAGTATTTTTGAGACGCAAAGTTAAAAACATAGGATCCATATCCCAAACTGCTTCTTATGAGGCAGACATAAACCTTCCTGAAGATGGTGAGGGTATGATGTTATTTAGTGATAGGGTGCATGCTGGATTAGAGGTATCAAGGTTAACCCCGTTCAAAAGAACCAGTTTGGTTTTTTCAGGGCAAACTTCGAGACCTCTCTGTTCTAGAAATTCCGCAAGTGCATTGAGGCATTGCTGGAGGGATTGTATGCATACTGTGTGATCAGGAGATCGACAGAAAATAGCAATGTCGTCTGCAAATTCGACGATTATGCAATCTCAAGGAATGAGTTGACAAATTTTCCTCGTATAGATAGAGTAATTTATCGGACTCAGGATACAGCCCTGTGGTAGTCCAACTGTGCTGCGTCTGGGGCCTGCTAGTTCACCATTAATTCTTAAATAGAAATGTTCGCACGCTTTTGAATCATACACAAATTGGTCCAATTGACAGGAGTCACCGATTTCTTTGAGGTCCTCAATTAGAATTCAGGAGATGACGCTAGGGAAAGCGCCTTTTAGATCCAGGAATAAGCCTGCAACAATCTCTTCGCTGGCCAATCCCGAGAGAATTGCGGTTGACATTATAGCGAGATTATGAGCGCAAGACCTTCTCTTTCTATAACCAAATTGAACGGTTGACAGTAGATGATTGTGTTCCACATACCACTAAAGTCTGTTATAAATAAAGTTCTCCATTACAATAAATAAGTAAGAAGCCAGGAAGAATGGACGGAATTTTCCTGGAGTTGATTAAGGAACGAGAAAAACAAGAAATTTGCTCCAAGAGCTTGGAAAAGAATCAGATAAGCAAATTTCATTGTAAATTTTGAGGAGAATTTCCTGGACTTGTTCTAAAAGTTGTGATATGATATTGGAATCGATTTTGTCTAAACTTAGTGAGGATTTAGTTTTTGGCAGAGTCAAGGCGATAGAAAACAATGACATCGTGAAAAGGGGTCTTTAGGAATTCATTGCTCCTGAAAGTTTCCTTGTCAGGGAATGAATCGAAGAAGACCTTGGTGGAAACAGTTCCTCTGCCAAAGCGTGGAGACTTTTAATTGTTTCCTTATCTCCTTATCAGGATCCTTTTGCTGGTTGAATGTATTTATTTTTAAAACATTTGATGATCCGCCAAACTCTCGAGATTGAGGTTGTCCTATCAAGGGACCCACCAAATTTCCGAAAATCGCTTTCACGAGCGGTGTTAAGTGTACGCCTTGTTTTGGCTTCTACTCTATTTAGTTCATCCCAGCCCCACCATGAGGCTGGGATGAACTTTTTCTTTCGAGAGCTGTGGTGCTTATTGATTTTAGATTTTGGAGGTGGGCATGCCGAAGTGACAGCTTCGTCCACGCTTCTAACAAAAGCTTCGTATTTACTATTACAATTCACGGATTGGGAACTGAATACCCTCTCCTTTTGGGAAATCGAATCAGAAAGGTGGAAATCAAAGATATACCGATTAATCCGCTTGGTATAATATTTATGAGAGAAGAAAGGAGCATTCGGAGTTTAGACTCCTAAGCTTGAAACCACTGGGAAGTGGTGACTTCCTAAGGTGTCGTTCCAGATACCCAAAGAGGAGATGTTGAAGGGTTTCAGGAATACGAAGTTCAAATCAATTATTGATGGAGGGCTACCAGGTCTAGTGCGGTAGATGGGTTCTCCCGTGTTGAGAGGGATCAGATCTGACTGTTTTAGTGCAGAGCAGAGCTCTAGACCGTTATTGCAATTGTGTGAACTCCCCCAAAGTAAGTTATGGTTATTGAAGTCTCCAGCTACAAAGACTTAGCTAAGGTTTATATTTTAAATAGAGTTAAACAATCTAGTTCACGTCTCTGACTTTATATAATTATCGGAAGCGGGGACTCTGTATAGAGGGCTATAAGTTGCACTAAATTCATTAAAGAAAATAGGGTCGCGGTTATGTTGGAGCTTTTGAGGTTGTTGAAGCTTGATTTATGAGTGTGGTCAGAGGGAGGAGTCGGTAGAAAAGAGTTAGAAGATGTAAATGGGGCGGTTGGGGGAGTTGGGAAGGGGGAGAAGGCGATGGAGTGTGAGAGGGTGGCGATTCTGCTGAATTGTGAAGCGCAAAACCATTGGGTAGAAAAATGGTGTTCTACTATTGTAAAAATGTGCAAGAGAAGACTGAAAGCCGCTACGAGAGGGTGGCTAAGAATGTTCTTGTACGGGACAGGACTGCGTTGATTTTGTTTTTGATTCTGCTTGTTTTGCTCGGAAGGGAATGGGGAACTAATTATGTCTGTTGGGTATCCCGGTCAAGGGTTTTCTATTTAGACGGAAAGCTATGACCGCCTTGGTCTTTTCTCTTTGAGAGCCATGAATTTCAAGGTTCTGCAGGATTTCTTCTTCCGAGATGTCCTAGGAAACGCCACGGATAACGCCCTGGCACGTGACAAAACTGGATGGAACCAAGGTAATCAGCCCTTGATTTTTTCTAAATTTCTTATAGGAGGTGATTCGCTCATTTAGGAGATTTAGCGATGACTCTACGTTTGCCAAAGCCGCTGCTTTTGACGTCGCTAATAAGTCGTAGAAAATTTTTTTGTAGGGTTGGACCAGTTGTATCAGGGGAACTGTTTTAGATTAGGTTGGCTCGAGTAAACAATGTCATCGACAGATGACTGTGACGAAAGTGGGGTTTCAGGAACAATGGTAAGGGGCTCACAAGTATCCAAATCTGAATCTAACAACTCGTCCTCGGTTCCAGCGCTAGGGAAGGGTTGCAAGGACAAATTAGGGGGAGTAGAAGAGTTCGAGACACCTTGCCTGCTGGCACGTTTCCGCTTTTTAGCCTGGTTCTTTGAAACCACTTCTTCAAACATTGGATTATTTTCTCTTTTTAAAACAAAAGAGCATTCGCGCCTTCCGCAACATCTACCAGAGGATCGCTCGCTTTTGTGAAATTATCTTACGGAGGGTCTTGCCCTGACGCAGACTGTTTTTCATTGCAAGAAAAACACATGCCTCTCCAATGTTTCGGGGAAACTTTATGTTTCGAAAGGACTGGACTGAATTTAGGCGGAAGGACAAGAATACGAGCACAATTCGCGCGCAGGCTGACAAAAGCTATCTACTCACTTGAGAGAAAAAACAATAAAATCCTGAGGATTTCGTAAACAGCACAAGACTTCAACACACTAATCAGTCGACGACCTCAAGCATGAGCAAGGACCAACGTTATGACTGTACCAAAAAGAGTAGGCACGCGCTTGCGCAGTCCGATACAGATAGACCCAATCTGATCAGCTGTTTCTCACATGGCAAGTGTATAATACGATATTCTTAAAATCCTTTGGATGATTCCAGACATTCCTTCGAATACAGTCATAACACTAACTTATATTGGATTCCGAAAAAGGAAACATGATCGGCGAGAAGTTCAGAAGTTCGAAATTCGATAGAAAAATTTCTATGAACTTCCGGAAATTTTTGGAAATTCACGGTCATTAATGGTTATTTTATAGGGAAAAATGATGACCTAATATAAACTACACAAAATTTAATTTTGAAAGTTTCCATGTGTTTCCGGAAAATTAGGAAAATTTTCGGTTACTTATGGTAATTTAACGGGACGATATGTCAGCTCACTATGAATTAACCAAAACGTAATGGTTTTGATCACACACTGAAAGAAATTCAATAGGTTCACTTGAATAATGAGTCACGACCAAAATTTCCTAATAAGGGTTATAAAAAAGAGGTCGGGATAGTTTCCGTGACCAATATTTCAATTAATCGAAAATAGTCACGGAAATTATTATTCTCAGTTAACTATCCTTATTGTATTGCGCTTTTCTACCTCATGTTCAATATGTAGTCATTTGAATTCATTTATAACTCCACATTCTCAACGTATTAAAAAAGAACTCCCGCGCTTCCGCCACTCGGCGGTATCGCACTGGTCTCGATGCCTGTCTTTCGGCTCATTCTTTTATTTCGTGTCATTGAGTTCACACGCGGTTTTCACAATCCACGAAATATCTAGTTAAGTTAGAGCAAATGGATCGCAAAGACCCATATTATCAAGATCGGTGGGAACAAGGACGCAGAGATCGACGTGATTCTTCGGAAGTGAGAAGGATGCTCCGCAAGATAAGAAAATACGAGGACAGACTCGATCGCATACGTAGGAGAGACAGCCTGCTGTCAGATTATATGGATCACGAGGATTACTACCGTAAGCTTTTAGTGAAAAAAAGAGGTTATTCCTTCAATGATATAAGTTATCACTTGAATAATCATGCGAAAATGCACGCCACTATAATGCACGACCCTGACTCGAGTCGGGCGGACATGGCCAGGGTATGGGACGCACTAATCTTGTAGGTAGACCGACTTTTATTTCCAGGACTTTCAGCCAAGGCGTCTGGAAACCCTTATTTCGGCTGGTACCAGGTGTGACTCCTCTCTCGGAAAACTACACACCGTCCTGAAAAGAAAAGAAGTAGCCACCGTTCCAACGCGATTTCTCCCTTCTTCCCCGCCTAGCTCAGCATACCTGGGAAGTGGGTGGGTTGGAAAAGGGTAAACCTGAAAACATGGTTATGCCGGATGTTGGGGGGGGGGGGGGGGGAAGGACTGTACGAGCAAAAAACCATTCCTACTGGAAAAAAAGAATAAAAAAACATGATGCCTTTCTTAATTAAGCATAAGAAAGGAGATGTAGCTTCAAGATTTAACAAATTCAGGCGGAAATTACCTTGATTCAACTGACTCTATAATCTCATTAGCTCATACACAGGGCGATGATCGCCCGCTCCTATGAAGGTAGTGGAAGGGTTCATTTGCCCTTGACGCACATCTAGAGACTCTATGGACAGTTCACTCTGCAGGTGGCTTCAAAATTTGTCTGGTACATTTTAGATCAGAGAAACCGCTTACCCAGAGAAAAAGATGCCGCCGCTCCCCTCCACCTCTCTGTTCTTCCCGGCGTTTACAATTTAGTGCGGTGGTCGCGGAGTTATACAAGTCCATTAGCGTTCGTACTTGATCTTCACGGTCATGAGCCTCCTTTCGACTTGAGCGGGAGACACATCCGCTCGCCGCCCTCGTTGCGCATCAAACCACTGCATTTATGACCATTTTTAGATATTGGTTGGATGCTGGATAGTCGGCTAAGGTTGAAGAGTCTGTAGCTTGTCCTTGTGGTAGTCCAGCGAAGCGACCATCGATGCTCAGTCAAGAAAATAAAATAAAATGAAACAAATGAAATATTAGGCCAATCTCATGCCGACCTGATTTGCCTTCGGGGTTCCAATCCCCACCGTCTAACGATTCTTACTTTATGCTATGAAAACAAGTCTGTAGGTATGATTTCTCGACTCTCTTAAAATCAGGGTTGCTGCTTGTCAAGCCTTTTCCAATAGGGCCCTCGTCTAGAAGAGGAGAGATCGTTCACACAACCTTCAGTTGAAACTGCAACGTTACAACCCCTCCCCCGCCCCCATAGACGACGCCCATAGGGTCCGGGAGCGAAGGGTTGAGGCCCTTCCCTCCGGGAAACGGCTCCTCAAATCCATGTACCTTTTAATAGCTTGATAACCAAAAGCGAAAAAAAACAAACAGAGAAACTCCAAGCCACCACTCTGTGAGCGGGCCATCAGTTCCCCGAGGGCGAATCCGGTAAGCAAAAGAAGGGACCTTCTGTCTCCTGCTCAAGACTAACTTTTGGACGCGGTTCCCGTCCCAAATTCAAGGAGGCAAGAAGGCAGGACTGACACGGGTTGTACTATTCACAGCCGTATTGTACGCGAACCTAAACTCGTATAGGTGTATGTGCCAGTCCTGCTGATTCTTATCAATGAAGGATCTAATCATCGTTTTATTAACGCGATTCATCCTCTCAGTTGGGTTGGCTTGTGGGTGATAGGAGGGGTTAGTTGAGTGATAAATTCCGTAGAACCTAGTAGCTTCCCCCATCACTTTGTTTATGAACTAGGTTCCATTGTCTCTTTCCCATCAGACCAGGGGGGGCCTAATTCGGTGTTTTAACTTTTTGACAGAAATCACATTGGCGTATATAGTTGACGGTATCTCGGAATATACCGGGCCAATACTAAGATGGGGTTGCTGTTCGATACGTCTTCTCTTCCCCAAGGTGGCCCGCTTGTGGATCATCGTGAGCCTCCCATCGTGAACCTCCCCGGTGTTTCAGTGGGACTGCCCAAAGGCCACTCCACAAAGTCTAGCAAATCCCCGATTATGGGCCCTAAACTTACCCCTCTCATTGGCTCCTCCCAATTCTCCATGGATCGTGGCTCCTTTAAAGGGTAAGCTATCAAAACGCCTTGTTCTGCACATTCTCCACCGTTTTTATCTTGTAACTCTACAGCTTCTACTATTATGTTGCCTACTGTGTCGCTCTCGCCCTCTCTATTGGCATTTCCGCACATCTCTGCCCCGCCCTGTATGGCCCGGTGCCGTAAGTTGGGATCACTTCCTAATTTTGATCTCTCTTTGTTGGTCGGGTTGTCTGGCTGTGTCGTCATAGGGAATGAGGGGGCGCTAGCCTGGTGGAGTGAAGGTTTCTCCACGACTGGAGTGTGGGCTAAATGAAGGGCTCCTGTATGCGTTGTGGGGAGAGTTGGGAACCCTGAGTGTTTCCCCCAGAATCGTTTCCCTTAATTTTACATGCCAGACAGTCCACTGACAGTATACCGTCCGCTTCGCAACCGAAACAGAATGTGTGCCAATACGGTGGGTTCTGTCTGAACCATAAGAGCGCGATTCCTTCTATTAAAAAGGGGATCGCAAGCAGCAATTCTTCATCCGTTATTGCATCTACTGCTCTGCCTTCTTCCACTCGGTCCAAAAAGGTAATCACGCTGCTATCTTCGCTCCCGAAAAAAGTGATGTTCCATTGTCTAACTGTTTGCGCTAGACTCTTGGATCTATTGCGTGACGGCATGTGAGGGTCGTAA
>WSXT02016465.1:2702-14353 GCA_011762715.2 Neuroterus valhalla
CAAATCTCGCACCCCACATGATCAGCAGTTTGCCTAAAACTCCTTACCTCTTCCAGCTGAGGGAGTGGGGGGGGAGGGGGCGGGGCCTAGAATTGGGAAAATGATGCTTACCTAAAACTTGAAAAGCCCCTAAATATTTACTTAACATTTAGTTAATCTAACCTAACATTTCTCTCGGTGTATGTTTCATTCATCCAGTTTTACGATCAAATTAGAAAACAATAAGATTTCAGTATAAAGTCAAAATATTATTTTAGAAATCCATAATCAAAAGTCACATCGATCGACGTTTGGACCCTGATGTGGGAATTAGACACCGTTTTAATAGTTCTTAGTTGAAATGTCACTACCGATAAACTATATTTATTCTTCATAAATCTCTGAATTTACTCCAAAATTTTGAGGTAAAATACCTGAAGGAGACCCACAGCAGAGTCGAAACGTCGAGCGATGTAATATTTGAATAAAGATTTAAAAATTAATATTTTGACTTGATAGTAAAACCTTTCTGTTTTCCAATTTGATCGTATGACCGTATAGATAGAACTTACGTTTCTTTTCAAGGATAAAAACAATATATTTTAGACCCAAACAATTCCGTGACATCATCAGGGTCAGACTTCCCGATTTCATACTAAATTGGTCAGTAATTTTGAAACCAAATAAAAAATGTTCAATTCTTAGGAATGAGACTCAGAGAAGGCGACGTCGCCTGTAGTTTAGGAACAAGTGACACCCTCTTCCTCTGGTTAAATGAACCAAAAACCGTAACCGAAGGACACATTCTCTGCAATCCTTTAGACGATCAGGCTTACATGACTTTGCTTTGGTACGTCATTCTGAAAATTTTTAAATCCTGCTCATTTCACAAAACAATATTAAAACTTGATATTTCCTTTAGTTTCAAAAATGGATCTTTGACGCGTAAGAGAATATGCGAGAGTGCAGCACATGACTCATGGCCCATTTTTAACGAACTCTTAGAAAGCACACCTCGAGGAAATTTTGGAAATTTAGGATTGTATTTTGATGCCCAGGAAATCCTGCCAGTTCTTATGGGTGATTACAGGTTCAATAAAGCAAACGACAAGATCAGTCGTTATAACTCGAAAGAAGTTGAAGTAAGGGCGCTTATTGAAGGACAGTTCATAGCGAGAAGGGCACATGCTGAAGATTTTGGATTTTCAATCGGTAGAATTCTGGAAAAACATTTTTTTCTTCAGCTCGAGTTGAATTGATTTTTTCCTGTTTAATTATTATTAGAATAAAATTACAGGCCCAAAGACGCGAATCATTGCCACGGGTGGTTCCTCAGTCAACAAAGCTATATTGCAAGTTCTCGCTGACGTTTTTAATTCCCCTGTTTATATTTCAGTAAGTTTGAATAAATAATAATACAAACAAACAACGTATCCACCTTTAACAATTTTTGAACTTGCGTTAATTAAACAGGAATTAGCTAATTCAGCAATGATGGGGGCAGCCTACCGCGCAAAATTCGCTTTGATGAAAAACGAGTCTACTTACGAGAACATATTAAAAAGTTTACCAGAGCCAACAGAAGTGTGTCAACCTTACGATGACGCAGATACCGTAAGTAAAAATTTATAATGTCTGAAAGGTTCGGTGCGATAATATTTTTTTATTCTATTGAATTTCAGATATACCAGCCAATGGTCCTACGTTATAGAAACATCATCCAGCAATTAGTGGATAAACCCTAAGAAACTTGTTAAAATACGAGACTTAGTAACTTTTGCATTCCAATAACGAAGAACTTTAAATGCTGCCTTATATTCTTGCATTTGTTCGGAGCACATGCATAATGAAACGTGATCAGGAGCAACGAATATTTATTTTAAAGAAAAGAAAAATTTCGTAGGAACTAAAGAGCAGATTCTGGTGAAATAATCTTTGTTTATTCGAATCACTTTACAACTATGCGGAAATGTGAAGTTTTGCACATGGAGGTTTTTTTTCGCTATTTTCCTAACGAGTAAAAGATAGACATATTTACAATGTAAGAAGCAGATATCAGTGCCCGCTCTGCGTCTTTTGTCGGTACACGCACAAACTATTTGACGTACATATGAAATAATTGACGCTATTCCATTTTAAGTGTGACACAAGAAGTGCAATCTGAAGTAAAACATTCCTACTGTAGATTTTATAAAAATGTTATATAAGTTACCTAATTTATTTCGTGAAAATAAAAAAGTTGCAATAAACATAATCTACTTCATTGCCGGCCCCCTCCCCAGTTTTTACTCAAAAATTGCATTTGCTACTGATGAATTATGTATATATACTGAGATTATTTCGTCGCGAAACATATTCAACGTAATGCAATATTCTCTGAAAGCGTCATTTATTTGAAAAGACAGAATATATCGGCGAGTCAATATAAATGAAAATATGTACCTACAAACCTATTCGCGACCGACACGTAGAATTTTACTTTTTACGACCTCCTCGTTCCTTTTGTTGCAGGTTAATGACATTACCTGATGCTAAGTTGTAGTAAGCTAGTGAATTGTTATCCTTGAAGAACATACCCTAAAAAAGTATATATGAAATCATAAATGTCATGTAGAGCAAAAAATATAGTAAAATGCTTCAGAGTCAATTTACCTCGTACTGAAGCTTCTGCTTTCCAGGAGGCATTCCAGTTTGTTCGTGAATACGAGCCTTCATGACCGCTACGGTATCATTAGGCTGCAACGTGATTGTTAGAGTTTGGCCATTCAACTTCCATTCAGTCTTTTCGGCCATTAATGGGACAGCAATGCAGAGCTGCACTGGACCCTGTAAATAAAAAAAGATTGTAAGAAATTTTCCTGGACGAATTTGATAATAGAAAACAATCGTATTATCTAAAGATTTTGTTAAGCTTGCCTTATTTCTAGCCAAGAACTGTTGTTCAGGAATCAAGGAGTCTTCGGTACGCAATTTCTTTGACGGAGGTTCCTCTTCCATCGATTCTGCAGGATGCTTCATGCCTATCTGTAAAAAAAGTACGTATAAAAATACAATGCAGTTATGAAATTAAGCATTTTTAATCAGGCTGAAAATTTTTTTCTGAAATTCTTCAAAAGTAAATATGTATTTTAAAATCTTAAATCTCAAACGTACAAAAACTCGAAAACTTGACCTGTATACATTTTTAAAGAAACGGGTATATCTTTTATATATACCTTTCTTTTTTATATATATTTTGTATATCTTTTCAAGATTAAAATTTTATTTCAACATTCTTTTAATATTCGAAATTACTTGAAATAATAATCAAGAATCCAACGGCCAAAACCCTCAAACATCTATATTAAAATTTGAAAGAGAAAACAAAACGTTCAGAATTTCCAGCAGATAATTTAAAGTAAAATTACTTACACCAGCAGGCATGGGCGGTTGCATTGGTGGTGGAGTCGGCATGAACGGCGACATCGCAGGCGCTAAAAACAAAGTAAACACCGTAGATTAATAAATCATCAAATACAACTAAACCCTGCTTTCGAGAAAGAGTTATTTATACGATTTTTTGAAATCGTAACGATTAAGATTTCAACTTACGTAAAAGAGGGGGTGGTCTAATGGGTGGCATAGGGGCCATCATCATCATTGGCGGCTGGGGCATCATTGGTTGTGGCATACCCATCGGCGGCATAGCCATCGGTGGAGGAGGCTGAGGAGGAACGGGCATCGGCTTGGGTGCGGGAGGCTTCGGCGGGGCCTTCAACGTAGCCTGAGGCTTCGACGCAGCGGCGGCCATGTGAGTCAACTCCGAAGCTCGAGTAACAGGTTTCGGTCCAATTTTCTCTTTCTCCTCATCTGGCAGCAAACCCTTCACTTTGTGTATTTGATGTATCTGTTCTTCGAGAGTGATATTTGCCCTTGCTGCTCTTGTAGCTGCTTCTACACTCGACGTGTGTCCATCCCAAGTAACCTTATCATCCTTCTTTTTATCTTCCTCACCAATTTTCTTACCAATCGCAGTTTCCTCATCACCCACACCGAAAATATCGGTACGTCTCTCCGCCAGTTGCTTGAGACTGTCCTCAATAGCAGTTCCTGGGGCAAAGACTGTCTCTTGAGATTGTTTGTCCAGATGCTTGTCGCGTTGTTCCACCCAGCGAGGATCTAGTAAACCAATTCGCATATGCTCGTGCACTTTGCTTGCCGGAATTCTCTCTCCGGTGAGTGGAGATATGAGATACTCCTCGGGAGCAGCAGGACGAGCAGTTTTAACCGCATTATGTTTAGGATTGTAATCCTTTTTGATGAGAACGTGCCCATGACTAGGAGGAAGAGGCGGAGGTTGCATGCTTTCACGATTTTTGTTGTCCTTTCCTCTCTGTGACTCTCCGGGTGGAGCCATTATTTCCTCGTCGCTCGAGTCTTCTTCCATGTCTTGAACCTGGTTATTGTCCTTTGCTCGGTCCTTTTCACCACCATCGGGTCGGTGTGGCATTTCATCGTCTCCGTCGCTTTCGATTTGCATCTCTACATCATCTCCATCTTCTATGCGTTCCTGCATGAGAACTCGGGCTCCAACCTCGTCTGGCGTTGTTGGCGCTGGGAAATTACCAACTTCGAACTGTTGATAATCGACGGTTTCGACAACGACGAAATCGTGCCAGTCGATTTGGGCGTAAGCAACTCGTTCCCGTTCCAACTCTTCCTCTTCCTTGCGTCTTTGCGCCTCTTGGTATTTAAGCCATTCAGCTCGATACTTCACTTGTTCTAGAATTCTGTCCTTATTTGTTGACTCCTCTCTTAATCGTGGCAGCAAATCTTTGGGTGGAATTAAAACTTTTGTGTACTGTTCTAGAAGTTTAGTGAAATACTGAAACAAGGAATGTTGGGGACGCAGGAAGTCAAACTGGAAATTTCTCTGTTCGCGGTTCATCAAGTTTGTTAAGAACTGACGTCCATTACGAGCAACAAATTGTGCTGTAAGCTTCACTATATCCCTAAAACAAACAAATACCATTCATGAAGGAAACTGAAATAAATTTCTTATGAGAATGTTATTAATCTACGGTTGGAACTTACAAATCAAGTGCTGAAATGGAAGGTGGATCAGCGATGAACTCAAATTCAGGTGGAGGATCTTTTGGAACAAAGGGCTGTTCTACTTGTTTTAAAATTTCCTGCTGTTTCTGATGAGCAGTGAGGTTGACACCTTTCGGAAGTCCAACGCCAATCGTCGGTTCTTGGCCACCTTTACCCTCTTTGAAATCTTGAACCTTATGCTGGTAATAAGCATGATAGGGATCGCCAAAATTCAAGAAATTAAACTTGGGATTCCCCAATTCGTTTTGTCGAATCCTTGACTCAAACTCGGGACCATTTCTGGCGACGAAACACGCAGTTTTATCAACGATATCTGTTCAAATTTGATTAGGAAATATATGAGTACAGTAGATCTCAAAAAAGGGTCAGCATCCTGTTAAAACTAGACTAATAATTTTTACTTCCTCACCGAGGAAGCTTTGTAGTCGTAATGATTTCAAATACTTTAAAAATAATGTGAAAACACGTTTATCAGTCGATAATTGTCTCATAAAAAGTTCTGAGCGAATGCCCAGATATGTGTGTGTGTGTGTGGATGTCAACTTTTTTGTTCACACTAAACCCTAAAGCAGGTTGTTGATAAATTTATAAACTGTATAGGGCTTCAAAATCAGCATTATTATCTAACGAATAGAGGAAGGTATTCTAAAAATATCTAATATAATTTTTCAACACTTTATGACACCAAAAAAAAGTGTTTTTGAACTTTTGTTTATGAACTTTGTTCATAAACAGACATTTAAATATGATATAAATTAAAAATTCAAAGATAATATAAGAATATCACAAAGTTTTCAAGTAATACGTCATATTATTTCATTTAATTTAAGTGTACCTAAAATTTTCTTGAAAGTGAATATTAAATTACATTTTTTTAGTAACTTAGGTAATCACAGCAATTTTACAGCAGTTTCGTTTTGGACCGTTTCGTCATTCTAACCTCATGTGACGTATTAGTTTTAATATAACGTTTATAAGAAAAATAACAAAAAAATATACTTTTTTATTCATTTCACCATTCGAACTAGAATCCACATTAAATATTTGCATTGCATATGGATACTATATTCAATTAATAAGAAAATGAAATTGAATGAAAGGATACTTCTAACCTCCGGTGGAGGATAGATGATGCCTACGATAGGCTGTGAAGAAGGAGCAGTCTCCTCGTTTTCCGCCTGCGGAGGCTGAGGCAAGGCAATTTCTTGACTGGGCATTTTGGTTTTTCAGTTTGCACACTTATCACAAGAAAAACACCATCCGATTCTAGAATTTTAAAACAGCCAAACAACCACAAAATACGACTCCAGCCATACCCATCCCTCAGCCGACTAGACCGCCATTTTGGATTTCTGAAAATGTCCAGTGCTTTGGCGAGTTTTTATGAAGCGACAGATGGTTCAACGTTCTGGCCAATCCTGTTCTTCCTTGTGTTTACAAATTATCGAATCAGTGACAGGGACAGCACCAATTGACAGCACGTGGAAAAGAAAAGGTAAAAATAAAAGAAAACATATGCTCATAACCTCACATTTCTCCATCTGTCTATTTCATCAGATTTATTCTAATATATTTTATATTTTCAGCTTTATGAGAAAAAACCATTCAATTTTCGTGATTTTTTTTTATGATTCGAAATGCCTACTATCGGCGTAAAGCGAGATGTTCTCTTCCAAGCTTTGGGACAAACTTACAGTAAGTTTAAAAATTTTTTCACATTTTACGTATATGTTTCTAGGAAGTAATTATTTATTTGCAAAATTACATGAATTATCTTTCCGTCACTCACAGCTTCTCTTTTCAAAAAGTTTTTTTTTTCTGTTTTTCAACCTATCGCAATTTGTTAAGTTGTTCGCTCATTTTGAACATATTCTTTAAAAAAGTGGGTGTTTTCTTGCATACCATATATTCCGATTTTTTATCTTTTGTTTTCAATTCAGTTTACCATTTTATTGTTGAAATTATTGGATTTAAGAATGAAATCAAGCTAATTATCAATGCGAATAATAATGTATATATACTTCTTTTTCTTCATTTCATTCTTCATAATTTTCATTTTTGTTTTATGCATAACCGTGTTACCAGGCACTTATTTTGTTTGAAGAATAATAGTAAATATATCTCACGAAAGGATTGTTTTCAAAAGTTAAAATACAAATTTCATGTCACGTTAAAATTTTGTTCATTTGAATTCGTTTCTGATAAAGGCTGATGAATTAGTTCAGGCTCTAAGGATCAAGAAATATTCTGAACACTTATTTATTATCACCTCCCCATATGGTAATACTGGATATTATTTAAAATCTATCTAAGTCCTAACTAAGTTGATTGACCCTTGGAAAAGTTCAACAATAAATGGATCAATTCTTTCGAACAAATAACTGAGAGAAGTATACCCATAAACACAATAATTTTTATTGAATTTTGTAGCTTGAAAGTGGATTTCTGAAAAATGTTTATAGATTTAGAATAAATAATTTTATTACATCAATATAATATATTATTATCTTTATGATAGATTCCCTGCTCTAAGTTTACAAAGACGAACATGTATCACAAAACTTTTTTTGAATTTCCACAGTTATCGTTCACAAGAAAGATTAATCCCAAACTTAATCTTTATTTGTTAGTTAGTACGAAAAAGCACCAATGATTTATCCATGAAAATGTAGATTAGTTAAATCATGTGCTTAAAGTTCTGAACGTTCAGATGAATGAAATTTTCTATTGCATTGTTTGTAAACTAGAAACAATTTCAAAATGTTGGATCTTTTACATTAAGAACAATATAATATAGAAGAAACTTATAATGTCTATCTTCAATAATTTTTTTCCTTTAATTTGTAGTTTCAATAATATTTTCAACTGAAATAAAAAAGAGAAGAAAACATTTCGTTCATTTGAACGTTCAGAACATCGAGTACATAGCTAAATCAAACTTTTTTTTACAGCGGATGATGAATTTCAAAATCTGTGCTTCCAATTTGGTTTAGAGTTAGATGAAGTGGTAAGAATTCTTTTGATAAAATTTATATTGTCTCACAAATTATTGTGATTCAAATAAAAAATACCTTTTCCTTAGACCACCGAGAAGCAAATCATAACAAAAGAGCAAGGTTCGGAGCAAAGTGCCGGGGCATCGGAAGAAATAATTTATAAAATAGATATTCCTGCCAATCGATATGATCTATTATGTTTAGAAGGTCTAGTGACAGGTCTTCTTGTATTTTTACAAAAGTAAGTATTTTTCCAAAAAAAAGTCTTTGTTTCACATTTTCTAGAATTAAAGCCTGGAGCAAAATCTAGTCTAGAAAATCATATCTTTTTAGGATACCTTTACCCCGTTACAAAAGCCTCAATTCAAAAAATGGACCTCAAAGAATCGTTATGAAGAAATCAGTAAGTTTCTTTTCCGTTTCCTCCTGAAAAAAATCGTCATAGGATAGTAGTCAAAACTTATAATTTTTCCTCCAAAATATTTGTAGTGCCTACAAGTAAGAGGTCATTTAGTTGCTGCGGTTTTGAGAAACGTAACATTGACTCAAGATGCTTACAATAGTTTCATCGACCTGCAAGATAAATTGCATCAAAACATTGGCCGAAAACGCACCCTTGTTTCCATCGGCACACACGATTTGGACACGATTCAGGGGCCTTTTACTTATGACGCAAAACCACCTGAGGAAATTTTATTCAAGCCACTCAATATGGAGAAGGAATATACCGGAAGCGGCATTATGGAATTATATGCTGTAAGTCATTTATTTAAAAATCAATTGTTTCTTAATTAGTCTAATGATTAATATGTTTAAATGATTGTTTGCAGAACCACGCGCAGTTAAAACAGTACCTCCCAATCATTAAGGATAGTCCAGTCTATCCGGTAATTTATGATAGCAATGGCATAGTATTATCCTTACCGCCGATCATTAACGGCGACCACAGCAAAATCACTCTCAATACGAAAAATATTTTTATTGAGTGTACTGCCACGGATCTTACAAAGGTGAATTTCATTTTAGAATCAAAAGTTTATTGCTATGCATAAGGAAAAAAAAACAGGAAATGACCTTTACTCTTTTCTAGACATTATAATTCATTCTTTTTCTGTGTTATTTTTAATATAAGTATAATTTCGAGAATAATCGTGTAATTATTTCCAGGCCAGGGTTACAGTTGACACTTTAGTATGCGCTTTCAGCCACTACTGTTCTGAAAAATATACCGCAGAAACTGTGGAAGTGGTTTATCCAGACAATGAAACCTTCTATTACCCCGACTTGAAATATCGGATAGAAAAAATCGATAGCGATAAAGCAACGCGATACGTAGGTGTAAAGTAAGTATAAACAATCATTTTTTCAAACATATTTTCACAGGGTGACCAGTAGGGCGTATCGAAAGAACATAAATTGTTCTCGCAACGTTCTGATAGCGATGAAAACTTCATTCTGGAGGACAAAACTCTCCTTAAGTTTCACACAAAAAAATTCCTCCTGCCTTCGCAACAAAGAAATAGCCGAAAATCACAAGAAAAGAAACACTTCTTCGAATTCGTACATCAAAAATTTTGTTTAAGATTCAAATAATGATTCAAATAATAATGTCTTTGAAATTTAAAAAAATACACTTTTTCGATATTTTTTTAGAGTAAAAAGACATATATCATTTCTAGATATTTATTTTTTGATAAAAAGGATGTTAATGTCAATATTCTTCACATAGTATTGTCTTAAGATATTTAAAATACATTTCTCTCAAGGTGCATTAGACATTTCCCAGTCAAAGAGTAAAAAAAATTACCGTCATTCTTATAAAATAGCGAAAAAGTAGACTTTCTTCAATTTTTGAAATTTCAAAGTCACTTAGGGGGGATAAAAAATACTTCTATTGCATTATGACCATAAAGGTAGAATTCTACTTTCTTTAAACAATTCTTATCTATAACTTGAATCTCTTTTGAAAAAAAGTTTGGTTTTCGAATATAAAGAAGTTTTTTTTTGTGCGCAGACAAAAGGATATTTTTTTATGAAACTTTAGGTGAGTATTTTTGAGTCCCAGAGGAAAGTTTCTATCTCTTTTGGAAGTTTGTGCCATCAAAAACGATACGCCTTAGTAGGCCATGTGACCACTACATGAAAAATCGGAAAAAACTGGGCATTTTTTGGGACCCGAAAATTAGGTGAATTTATTGGTGTAAAAATTATTGGTTTATTGGAAGTTATTAGGTGGTAAAAAGTTTGATGTTATTCGAGTTCGATATGATTCAATTTGAAAACAGATATATACAGTTATAAAAAAGAATTCGTTCGTGTTAACTAAGTACACTGGAATCCCGAAGTATAGCAGGTTTCGGGATTGGCATTCAACGGCCTTGGCCCGGCAACACGAGTGCTGAAACGTAAACAGTAAGGGTCGTATGAACTATTTCTATGTGATTTTCGCCCGTTCGCGCATTGGCGCAGTTCCCCACTTGGGTATTGTCCGCTTTCAGCTTACGGCATTGGCCGAAACCAGCCAAGATTTAGGGCGTCGCCCTTCATTTTAAGAGCTATCAGCAGTAATTTATTATAAAATAAATAGCCAATAATAGGAGTTCCCCTCTCCGTTTTTGGGGCTCTTTATCATATAGCATGTCTAACCTTCTTTCAGTCAATTGCCTGAAAGAGGGCAAAAGAAGGTTCGAGTCCTATGAATCGCTTTAATAACGATGAATTAAGTTTTGGAGTTACATTTTGAACTCGAGCACGTTTCGCGATACAAACAAGGTGCACGTTTTGCGACATGAACAAGAAATGTTGTTGTTAAAATGCTGGGTCTACAAACAATCTAAGAAAAATATCTTTCTAGAAATGGAAAGATATCCAATCCCAATGCTACCTACTTGTATGCATAAACTTTCATATAAAATAAATGACCTGCCTCCTTAGCTATGTTTAAAAGGTATCAAAAACATTCGCACCAACACAATAATCAGAATCACTCCACGGTTCTGATTGGCTGTGCTCCAGCGCAAGAAATCCTTAACCTAGGGATAACGTCCCGAGACACAAAATCGTACACCATTCTTTGGATTACATTTTTGAGAATTGAAGAACACGAATTTCATAGCAGAAAGAGAACGGTTACTTAATAGTAAAAGTTGTCTTACAAAGTGAAGTAGAAATCGAAATTAAAAATAAATTGTAGAAAGTCAGACGCATATTCACAACGCACAGATTTACCCCTGCTTCAAATAAAACGGTGTAAGCCAAAATAGAACATCCTATAGGCTGTAAATTAATTTTTATAACTGACTGATTTCAAGAAAATTTCTCTCAATTCCAGCTTTATTTTGTATTTTGAATAAGAAAATTGATTCTAACTCAAAGATCCGAAAATATAAATATGGACAATATATCAATTAAAATACAGATTATATTTATCACTCCATGTATACCCTTTTTGAGTTTTTACATATCTATATTCCCTCCTCCCGCAGGAGATCGTCAGACATTGAACCCTTCAACTCAAATCCCTTTCCGAAATCCCCAATAACCCCAACTCTCATAATAAGCCTCCAAGCAATGCCTGACGTA
>WSXT02016476.1:0-14352 GCA_011762715.2 Neuroterus valhalla
GGGATCTTTTCGATCGACACCAACAAATTTTTCACCAGGGCACCAAACTTCGCAGAGCTTTAGCTGGATCCCACGATATCCATCTCAAATACAACCAACCCTTCCGGATACCAGTGAGAAGATATTCTGCCGCCCATCGATCCGTCATCGCCAAAGAACTTCCAGAAATGTTGGCTGATTATATTATCGAACCAACCTCCTCATGTTACACCTCCCCACCTGTTATTGTTACAAAGAAAGATGGAAGCAAGTGATTTTGTATCGATTTTCGGAAACTAAACAACCTAACGATCGATGCAGCAGTTATTCATGAGGCCTTGAAAGACTTAGGGTCAGCAAAAGTCTTTAGCACTATAGAATTGTTCATTTCAAGCCTTAATGAGGGAAGTCCTGGGTGGCTATTGGCGAAAATTCTCCATTGCTTACCTGGCCGATATAATCGTATACTCCTACAACGAAGATGAACATCTTTTATATCTTGCTCTCGTTTTAAAAAAAAACTCGAATCTATGACCTAACCTATTATCCGAAAAAGTGCCACTTCAGAAAAACGCACTTAAATTAACTGGGACATATCGTTACGGCCAACGGCAACTAGGCTCAGCCTGAACATGTGTAAGCTATCTTAGAAGCGAAACCCCACGCCCCCTCGAAGAGCTAAGAAGTTTCTCGGAATATGTGGGTGGTTGCGTAAATATGTCTCCCGGTTTGCTGAAGTTGCTGCCCCTTTGAATGACCTACTGAAACAAAATCAAAAATTCCGTTGGAACCCGGAGGCACAGATTTCTTTCGAAAACGTGCAGAAATTATTATCTAAGCCTCTTGTTCTAAGCTGACCAGATTCAAGGTTGCCTTTTATTCTGCAAACTGACGCCAGTGCAAAGGGCCTCGGTGCATTTTTACTTCAGGAGGATGAACATAAAAAGCGTCGAATTATCTCATACGTTAGTGCAAAACTCTCAACTGTCGAAGCACGATACCTTTGACCGAAAGCACGGCACGGATATAGCTTCATCAGGTTAAAGATCTTCGCTCCTAATTAGAACGTTGGGCAAATTAAGTTACACGGTCGTACATTGTCGAGGAGTCGACAACGAACTGGCAGACGCTTTATCACGGCACCCCGATCCCGACGCACCAATTCCCGGAGAACCCGAGTTAGAAAGAATGTTTCCAACTTCACAAAGAGGGGTTTCACTGATTGCACCCAAACCTCGATTCCTTATAAATGCCATAGGCCAAAGTTCGCTACTCGAACAGATTTGCGAGGCCCAACAGCACGATGCTATCGTTGGCACAGCAATCGAACGATGGCACGAACTTCGAGCTCAATCCTGCCGTAATCGAATTGAGGAAGATTAGGTTCAAAGTCATCGTCTGGATCAGCTAGGATTCTGCAAACGTCACCCAGACCATCCCACATGGTCAGTACGTGTCCCTAAAAACATGGTAGACTAGGTTCTTTGCGAACACCATGACTTAAGAAAGGCATCCGCTTGGGAATCGATCAAGGCAACCATCGCCGTTGGGACTTGTACCTGCCAGAAATGCTTTTTAACCTTCGCCGACGAAGAAACGCAGCTACAGGTCAAACACCGAGTCCTTTACTGTCAGGGAGGACACTCCGACGACCTGGGGAATGGCGATTTGAAGATACCGAACCGCCACTCGTCGAAGATAAGGACTCGAGAGAAGAAAGAGCACGCTTCCATCGCAAGTTTCAGCGCGCCTAGGGCGCGCGTCGGCCGGATCTCGCGCTTCGCGCTCGTACATTCCAGACCTCGCGGTGCGTGCTCGGGTATTTGTATCTAGCATTCGAAATTCTTTTGCTATTGTTCATTTTAATAATTATGCAGATTTGAAAGTGAATTGAACAAATCAATTTCTTTTAGACCCCAGTTTACCAATGCAACCCCATATTCTTAATTTATAACGTTATTAGGAATAGATGAAGATTACATTTCTCAAAGCTCTGTTGGCTCTAAGGTACACATTCTCATCGTAGCAGTCGCGCTTCACGCTCGACTTTTGACGGAAGTTTTTGCATGTAAATTTATTATCTAAGATACCTCCACAAGAGAAATCGGATGCGCTGTTCATTATACAAAAAACAAGTGTATTAAAGACCGATTTGATCCCTTCATTTTTTGTTGAGTTATCATGTTTACAGACGGACGGACGTACGGACAGATACTATCGCCAAAACAGGATTTTCGGCTTCAGGGGGTCCTCAAACGTAGAGATCCGTTGAAAATTAAAGATGTGGAATTTCGGGTGATGCTAATACCTTCTAAATCATAAATAATGAGAATGTAATAAAATTTTTGATTTTCAAATATGTGCTGTACAGTAAAATTTTGATTTTTTCATTTTTTCATTGGAATTTTCGTGATAATTCAAAAAGTCGTATTGATGATCTTGTAGGGCTCCCCAGAAGGAACATTTCTTCTCTCTGACAATTTTGTTTTTATAAAAAAAAATCATTCGGATTAATTGTTCCACTTTTTACGTACTACAAGAAGACATACTTATAATTTTTTAGTCTTGGAAAAGAAGTCCAGAAAAATTTTTTTAATTCTCCCCCTCTTCTTTTTTTAATCCAAAATAGCTGGTTAACGAACTCAGCTTGTCTTTTTGGTCTTTTAAAATGGCTACCAAAGGACGATCGAATATGATCACTCTTTCGAAAGTTATCGAGTTCACAAAATATTTTTGACTATTTTTTGTGCAATCAAATTTGGAATTTTCGATTTTTTGCGAAAATGATGAAAGTTGTATCGACGATCTTGTAGAGCTCCTCAGAAGAAACTTTTTTTGCTTTGACTTTCTTTTCAACTTGCGTTATTTGGCTAAAAATTCTTATTTTCTTTTATATTTTTGAATTTTGAAAATGCCACAACTCTGACAATTTTGTTATTATCAAAAAAAATCATTAAGATAAATTGTTCCAATTTTTATGCTTTATAAGAAACCAGTCTTACAATTTTTGAGTCTTGGAAAAAAAGTCCAAAAAAATTGTCAAAATGCCCCACCTTCTTCATTTTTCATCCAAAATATCTGGCTAACGAACTCATCCTTTCTTTTGCGCCAATCAACAAGTGTCTTAAAGGCCGATTTGATCCGTCTATTTTTTCGAGAGTTATCGTGTTTACGGACGGACGGACATACAGACCAACAGACAGACACCATCGCCAGAACTTGATTTTTGGCTTCAGGGGGTCTCGAAACGTGGAGATCCGTTGAAAATTCAAGATGTGGAATTTCAGACGATTCTAATACTTTCTCAATCATAAATGATGAGAATGTAAAAATACGCAGGGGGACCCTCGAGTCCACTGCATCGGGTAGGTGATCAATTTTCTATGAAAACTCATTCCTTATCTAAGGCAGAAAATTATTTTAATCAAGGCTTTGCCCCCAAGCGAACTGGTCCACACACGATTGAATCGCAAGAAGGCGATGAAGTTTACTGGGTCTTCGCAGATGGAAAAAGAGTTAAGGTTCAATGTTCTCAACTTTTACCCGCGCCGCTAAAAATCCTAGACGATAATCAGTTAGAAGCAGAATCAACGGACGATGACGTCGATCAACAACCAGAGAACGGATAACCGAGTAGCGAACGTTTGTTTTGACGTTTTGGGTCATGCGTTAGTGTTAGTCCGCCAAAACGAGGGTGAAACGAGTCCCCATGCAAAGGGAAAACTAAGGCATCCAGTGCAGGAGGCTGGATGGTATTTCAAAAATAATATCTCCGTGGGAAATAATTTTTCTATAATTTTTCAGCGCGGGAAAATTCTGTATAATTTTTGCTCAAGTTTTCGTATCATATTTCTATTTTTTGGAAGGAAAGATTTCTCCATATCGAGACCAGCTTGTTGGGCAGATAGCTTAGAGCTCAGAAATGCTGCATTTGGAGTGTTATCGCATGACCTCGGGTCACGTGCGTTCCAATGTGAGATTTTTAATGTTTTCAGAGTCTGAATTACCATAACGCAAAATAATATCCAACGCTATGTCAATCCAGCCGAAAAATTCGGTCCAGCCTGTATACAAAAAATTAAGGCGGACATGAAGCTATGATTAAAGGTAGTGCATTGTATAAATTTCATAAAGATCCGGATAGATATCTCTCAATAAGTCCTAGCTAGAGCTAGGAAAAACCCAGATGCATATTCCTACTACCCCGTATAAGTCCTAGATAGATCTGCGTAGACATCTCTTATCATCTCACAAAAGTCCCGGCTAGGACTGTGCACAAACCGGGTAAAATACCCGTGGCGCCCATAGGATAGTCCCAGAATGAGTCCCGAGTTTGTCAGGGTTCTATCTGGCATTTCAAGCAGGGTTATGGTTTGTGAGGCATCAAAACATTTCCAATATGCTTCATTCATAATGCAGCACCTAATTTATCGATTTTCACACTGAACTTGCATTTCTTTAATGCAAGTAAATATTGATCCCGTTGGTAGTATGCAATACTAGGAAGCTTTTCATTAAGTAGAGTGTTTGATAATTTGCTTCCAACATGTATCTATGACTGAACAACTTGGTTGGTTAAATCATTTTGTAGAGTATGTCCAGAAGGAGAGTGATGGCTGCCAGGTGTTGCTGTTGCTCAACCAGAATCAGAGAAATGAAACCAGTCAAGCTAAAATCATAGTTCGAAGAATTTCAAGGAACCTACCTACGCTAAAAATTGATATCAAGGAAACAAAAAAACTACCATTACTGAATAGCCCCATAACAACGTTGATCTTTCTCGATCACTAAGCAAACGTAAGTCAATGCCTCTTGCAAATAAGCAGCACAATGAACTTTTTCTAGCAAGCAGTATGAAACAAAACGACATCCACGATGTTTGATCTTCCGACCAAAAAAAGAAAGTTTTGCTTATCGAACAACCAGTTCTTGAGCTTGAGTCACCATCTCCCGATAATACATCAATTCAATTCACTCAAAAACACCTACAAGAGAATTTTATATTCACCAACAATTTGCTGGTTTCCAGAAGAGACCCGTAACTTGAACGGTTATATAATGAAGGTAGGAATGATGCACAGTCCTTTCACTTTCATAGAAGGTAACCACTGACCACTGACTGCACTCTTGAACCTTCTCTGGAAACATGAAATTCAGATAATTGGTGTCGAAGGAGGAAGGTTTGATTCTAATGAAAAAAACCAGTTTGCATGGAACAGAGGGTCAAAAGTCATTGAGCTCGTACTAGTCGTACCAATTTCCTACGTAAATACGACACAGATGATAATCAGATGGAGGGTTGCTAATGTCGCTGCATTTGTCGGCCTGTTGTTACCAACCTGGATCGTCTCCAAAATCCTGAACTTCGACAGAATTTTCTGGAGCTCGGGTCAACTGGTATGCGTTTTTCTTGGTGCGTCAAGTCTACTAGTCTACACGAACCTGTAAAGCTAATCGAACGAATTGTCTTTGGATCAGTGATTCTATCATGCCTCCTGCATTCCTCTTCCATTCCTCTACCATCTACTCAGCATTCACGGATATCAACTTGCAATCGGAAACTAAATATGAGTATAAAACTATTCAGGATGTAGTTTTCTCTTCACTGGAGCGATGTGTCTTATTACTCAGTATTGTCCAGTACCAATGAACGAAGCACGGAGCTTCTGCTGAAGAAGGCGAAACCAGAAATAGTGTTTTATGAAATCTTCTTGCAACAGCTTAGAAAAAACAAGAACATAGCCTGCATACAGCTAGATGATATTGCAAAATGGTTACTTCAAAGAGAAGGTAGTCCTTTTGCGAAGGTGGTCGATGATCCATTGAGAGTTTCTGTAATTGGTTGGGTATTTGAAACAGGCTCCCCGTACGTTTCCCGTTTTGATGAAGTATTGCAGAGACTGATTGAATACGGTATTGTTGCGAAGTGTCAACAAACTCAAGTGAATGGATCTTCTACTGTAATAATTGCAGAAGAGTTTACTAAAGAAACAACGGCTAATACGAAACTTAAAGAGAAAAAATATATGTATGTGCTGCTTTTGGGACATACTTTTTGTACAATTGTCTTCTTTTGTGAAGCATTTTGTACTTCCGTCTTTACAAAATGAGATGTATCGCGTAGGTTTAAAAGCGATAGTCGAGTTTTTCAAGAAGGTCATGCAGAAAAAATATTAAAGAGTAAACTATAAATTTGAAAACTCAGATTTAAAAGTTATCGTAGGTTTATAGATTTAGAACTAAAAAATTCGAGCATGCGAAGCTGCACGATTAAAATAAGGGGTTCTCCACGGACAGTGAGTTGTGCACTTGTGCTGAAGTTTTCTGAAAAGTAACTTGCAGAAAATGAAGCATCCTGAAGTAAAGTCTCCTAATGAATCAGCAGTATATACGACGTACCTATGTAGTTACCAAACTAACTGAAGTCTTATAACATAATGTGTAGTAAATTCAAATAATTTGGAGTAACTAAAGTCTGCATGTTCTGCATTTCAAATGAGTTTTTTCGATTTCAACTGTTTGTACCAACTCTGGTCTGTAGAAGATGATGTTCTAGTTCGATTTAGAAGTAGGTCCGAATCCAAGTTTGACTTTTTTTTTCATCAGTGATTTTTTATAATTTTGGATTGTGAGCGTGTTCTGACAAAAATATTGTAGATAAACACATTCAGTATTATTTCAATGTTCATTTTCCCTAAATAAGTAGGGTCAAGCACGACTGTAAGGTTCTTGGAAGACTTAAATATCTCTTTACAAGTTGTAAGTGCTGCATTCCAAGGCCTATTCTGGAAGAAAAATGTGTGTTTCACTGCAAAAATGTAAAGTTTCAAAATGGTCTTTGTCACATCAATGTTTGAGGACTTTTTTCAATACAATAATAAGGGTATAGTTTTATGTTCCCTGTAATATCCTAAAGATGCTCATGATGAAAATTTACTAATCAGAGAAGCTACTTTAGATAGTTCGAAAAATCTGACTTTTCTCTTTTGTATCAAAATTCCTTCCACTCTGGAGTTCCGTTTGTCTCTTTTGAGCAAATAAAGATTTGCTTGTGTGCTCGCCTTGTCTCTCCCGTACACGAGGTCTGGCGCGGTAGCAGCCAAGCAGACACCCTCCTTTTGCCGCCTCCCGCTGCTAAACTGATTATATCTCGACGTTACCCCTCCGTACGCTTAATTAAATTACAAACTCACAATCATCTAATGTTATGTGGACTCTGCTGCAGTGTTCACTTCCACACGCTCCTACTTGCTACCTTCACCATTTCAAGTCCTCTAATTCCTTTGCTTTGTATTTTTTTATATTAATGGAAAAGCTATTTTGTTATAAGTTGGTATAACTTCAACTGTGGAGGATCTGTACCCAAAAAAGTTGAGAATTTAATCTCCTTATTCAACTCATGTATTCCGAAGCAGATTCTACCATATTTCAAATTTTCAGATCAATTCAAGTGAATAACATTGATTGTGCGTATAAGGAAATACTACCCTATATAAAAATTAGGTTCCCTGAATATAAGAGAAATTCCAACGAATTACATTAAATTGGAATATTGGACCATATACTGACATCTCTATTGCATTCAGTTTCATCAAATTACATTTCATTTGAAGTGATTCATACGTATTTCTTAAAACCCAAAAGAATTCTACTCAATGTGAAAATTTTTGACACATGCACTCGGACTTCCAGGTAAGTCGGGTTTCATGTATGGCCCTGAGCTTATCTGGGGCCTTGCTCGAACTCGACAGTCAGGGCCATATGATCACAGTCTAATAAAATTATTGGAGAACCTTAGAGGAATTGGTTTTAGGAATAAAAACATTTCAATTATCTGACACTGCATTTTTTTTCTGGGAGCTTATTTTTTGTTTTTGAAAGGTCTACTATCAAATTTTTGTCGGAATTTCACATGCATCCTGCGGAGAATTCAACATTTTTGTCCAAAAATAATCTTTTCAATGAAAAATTCAATGGTTTTGTTGAAAATCAATCTGTCACAGTTATGCATCTTTTTCAATTAGAAATTTAGATTTGACCGTTTCATCCAAAATTTACCTTCCTTGGTTGAAATTAAGTATACATCATTTATAAACAGTGTATCTGTTTTCTTTTAAAATATGGAGGTGCTGAATCAAGTGGGAGAAGCTAAAAAGATATGTACAAATTTTATGTCTATTTGTGTTCATAATTATAACGCGCTACGGAAAATCATGTGCTATATTGGGTTCAATTATTTTACATGCGCACACTGCCCAAAACGATTTAAAAAAAATTATTATTGGAGCAGTGTATATTGTAGTGATACAGGACCCTATTATAGGTCAAGGTGCAAGGCCATAAAATGCGTCAAAACTGATCTTTATTTTTGCATCTCTATAATAGGGTCCCAAACAGGAAGGAGCTGTGGTTATTTTGAATCAGATGTTGACCCTCGAATGGGACGCATAATTTTTTTTTTGAAGTCTCAAATTGTATTGTTAAGCAAGAGGAATTTACATGAAGTTGTTTCGGCAGCGGCTGAAGTGAGACCTGAAAAAAGACGCAGCAAACGTTCACCTAGCTTTTATCTGGGGACATAGTTGTAGAGTTTACTGCAGTTTAAAGAAAATTGAAGAAAATTTGTTTTTGGCAGAGCACGCTAATTAGAAATGGAGCGTCTCATTTATAAATACGTGAGAGGATGATTTTGGAAATAAACCTGCAATGAGTTTGTTGAGCATTCCCGGTGTGTAACTGATGGAGAGAAAAATAATTATTCGCTCATGCAGAAATATTACATCGTATTCCTGTGGGTCGAGCAGCACGTAATGTGGGGTTCGGGGTGTGGATCGAGAACACGGTAACCAATATTTAATCAACTTTGCAGGAGAGCATTATTCTCCGGACAAATCAAGGACATATGTACCCGACCACTGAGGGGAGGAGGGGTTGTTACGGAGTCTCCGCGGGTGAGAGTAAACTGTTAAGGGGACGCTTTACGTGCGTTACGGATCGCACAGGGACGGATTTATTTCAAACCTAGCGTTCTATGTCATCATTTTTTCTTCTTCAGATTATGACGTCCATTTCTAGTTTCACGAGAAATTTTACAGTGTGTTTTGCAGAAAAAAGTTATATTGATTGTAGTTACCGCTCCCTGAAACGCTTAATACATTCGGTGAGGATTCTATTAGAAATGCTTTTGGACTATTTATGATGTTCAGCAACCACTTGAAACCCAAATTTTTCTAGGATTTAGTGCAGGCAAGGTACCTTGAGATTTTTTGGAGTTTTAAAAGTTTTAAATCCCTACCCATGCACCTTCTTTGCACCCATTGCCACTCCTTTTTCCTCTCTTACTTCCCATACCCTTAGACCCTTCTCTTTACCTTTCGCTGTCTCACACCAACCTCCCACTCTCTCTTTCTCTTCGTCCACGTTCTAACTCCCTCACTCTCTCACTTGTACTATCCCTTAACCTCTGAATATATGGGAGAAGGGGTCTGATGTGTCCCCATTTCACCCTTTCCTTCAACTCTTTACCGCTTGCTCATCTAAGTCTGCAGCTTCCTTTATTTCATATCCCTCATATCCATATCCTCTTTTTCCTCTTCTCGCTCTCTATTCTCATCTTTATTATTCTTCCAATTATTCGAACCCTTTACGCTCTCTCTTCTCGCTTTCTCATCTCTCTTCCCAATCAGTTCCTTTTCCTCTTACGAGACCCTATCCTGTCTTTAATTCTCTTCTGTCCCTGAATTACTGCCTATCTTCTTATCTCGTACCATGTTTTATAAAAAACATTTTTTTTACATCAAATACTTAACTCTAACATCCGTCCACACTTTACACAATATCATTATTCCATACCTTATTACTATGACCGCTCGCTCGCTCTTATTGCCTTGCCCTCCTCGCTTCGCCTCGCATGGCCTCGCACGCATTTTCCTACATTTCGCCAGCCCCGTATTGCCAAACTCTGCCTCCGCAGTTCCTACCTTCTTCTTATCTACTACGCCTTATTTGCTATTCCTTTTCTACTATTAACATTATTCACATTTATCTTACATCTACTTTCTCTCCTTCTTACACATCTATCTCCATTCCTCCTCCTCCTTCCTTCTCTTCCTCTCCATCTTATCCAACAACCCCTTCGCCCATGCAACCAGCCTTTTCTCCCGTTTTTCATGCAGTATTATTTCCATGCTAATTCCACTCCTATCCACCTCCTCGCATTCTTCCTACCAGTGTTCCACCTTTGCATACCCCTTTCCACACAACTCGCATATTCTCTTCTCCTGCGGAAGCCAGAACCTATTAGAGCCCTCCATGCTTCCACATTTCATTCTCGCTGTTATCTCCTGGTTCCTTTTCTCTCCTTTTTTACACAAATATCGTGCTGTCTCCATTGGCATAATCCACACATATTTCTCATTATGCCTCGACCCTCTTGTCCTCTCCTCCCCTTCTGCCGTCTCTCTCTCTGCATGCCATTCCTCTTAATCATCTCATACACCTTTCTTCCCTCCTCGTGACTTCTTCTCACTTTATCCTCATGCAGGCCATTTATCGAAAATACCTTTCTCTCTCACCCTCCATCTTTCACTCTCCTCTCCTATTCTCCTCCTCCCACTAACACTCCCTCACCAGCCTACTTCTCCTCTCTTCCATGAATTTCTCCTCATACTTACACGCCCGGCTACCTGTTAAAATTCCCAAACTCGTTCTCCCTGACTTTCTTCTCACAATACAACTAGGTCTACTTCTATCAAACCACAGTGTCCATCTGATATACCTTTCCCGAACCCTATTTACCTCTTGGCTTTCCTTCCAACCCTACACCTCTACTCAATTCAGTAGCGCGCTTATAACAAAGGAGTCCAACAGCTTCATCCTCCGTTCAAAGTCATCTGCAAACAGCCTCTTTCCCAATCCCCTCACCTGCCTCATCACAACATTTGCCCTCCTTATCATCTCCTTATATGGCCATTCACTCTCCCATTCCTCCGAAATAGGAACCTCCTCTCCTGAACACCATAACCTTGGACTCTTCTGAATTTAACTCTAAACGACTCCTATCCAGGTACCTTCTCAACCTCTTCATCATCTCTTTCAATGCCTCCTCACTTTTGGCCAGCGATACTATGTCATCTGCATACGCAAGTGACCAAATTTTAACCCCTCCCCCATTCACTCCGCAACTACTCCTTCCTCTGGCTTCCTCTCTATGTCAGCGATCAAGATCGCGAAAAGCGGTTGGCTGAGCGGACACCCTTGCCTCAACCCCCCATCCATCAAGAAAACCTCTGAAATTGTGGCCCCTCCTCTTAACCTATCTTTCGTCTTTTTATGAACTTCTCTTCCCCATTCGATCAGACCTTTCTCTACTCCCCTCACCTCAATCGCGTCCCACGACCTCCCCCGATCCACCGATGGGAGAGCACCTTTTAGATCTACGATAAACGCGTACACTTTTGACCCCTTCTTTACTATGTCTATCCACCACGTGCTGCAAAATACAAATATTGTCAATAGTGCTCTTACCCGCTCTGAATGCCGCCTGAGTCTCCGGCAATATGCCTTTCCCCTCGACATCATTTCGTAGCCTTTCCGCTTATACCATTGCATACACTTTGTACGCCGTATTCATCAATGTGATTCCTCTATAATTTTCCTGCCCATCCCTATCCCCCTTCTCATACAGTGGCACTATTGCCCCTCCCGCCACTCTCCTGGAAATTCCTCAACCCTCCATACCTCCTTAACTTTCTCTTTTAGCCTGTCTCTAACAGCTGGTGTGCCGAAAATCCACGCTTTGTTCTGCACTCCGTCCAAACCTGCTGCCTTTGACCTTTTTAATTTTCTTATTTGTAACTCTATCTTCTCGTCACCACTTTTCAACTCCTCTTCCAGCTCCTTCTCTCTCCCTTGCTCTTTTCTTTCACACATCAACCTGAACTCCTCCCTCATCTCTACGTACTCCTCTCCCTTTGCGGTTCCATCATTCCACTTCTTGTACTACCTCTTCACCCTTCTCTTCATCTTTTTACATTCCCTATCCCACCACGGTTCCATCATTCCCTTCTTTTCCTTTCTAAATCTTTTCTTTTGCACACACCCTGTCACCTTCACTTTTAGATGCACCCACCAACTCCCCTTCAAAAGTCACCTCCCCCAGCTGCTCCTGGTACTTTTCTATAGCCTTCCCCATCCATATCTCCCTCTCACTCAATGGATTTTCTTCTTCTCCCCGCCTTCCACAGCCCTCTTCTCTTACCCACTAGATTAGAGGCTGATGGTCTGATTTTATCCTCCCTTCTACTGCGAATCTCTCCGTCTCCTCCCACCCAGGCATATTCATGAACACATAGTCGATCACCGATCCTCCCACCTTACTAACATACGTGTACTCTCACTCTTCGTCCCCCGTTATCGTACCATTCGCAGCCGCCAACCCTCTATCCAGCATCCAGTCTCTCAAAATCTCTCCCTCCCTATTCATTCGCGTGTCCTTAACGCTCCTTTCAAAACTTTACCCATTCGTGAGAAGACCCCCTTTCCTCCCTATTCTCGCATTAGAAAGTTCCCCCCTCCCAATACCACTATTCCTTCCCCTCTCTCGCCTATAACATCCTCCACCCTTTCTTTGATCCTTCCTATCCTCTTGGTAGCCTCGGTTCTATTTTACCTCACTCCTTACACTCTACCCACGTTTCTACCAGCCCAACCACACCAAATCCCTGCACAAACCTCCAGAAGTCCCCATCCTTCTTTTGTATTCCTGCTACATTCCAAAAGAGACTTATTTCCAACGAAATAAGTCCCTTCTGCACTTCTCTTAACTCCTCTTTCTCCTCATCCCAAACTAGCATTGTTTCCTCTACTTTTATTCTCCTTTATCCTACCTTCGCTGCTCTCCCTTTACTCCTCTCCTTTCTAGCTCTGCCATTCAGCATTCTTTGAATGTCTCTCTCTTTCCACGTCAGATCTTGATTGATATAAACCTTCTTATCCTTTATCCTGCTTTTACTTCGCATCACCGCCAGCTTATCTTGTCAGCTCTCCAACTCCACCACCGCTACTTCACTCCCCTAACTCCCCTCAAGCCTAACTTTAACCACCTTGCCCTGACACTCCCCTATGCTTTTTAGCAACGCTTCTACTCCTTTACGTTCTTTCATGCACATTCTCAAAGCGCGCCTTCGTGCGCGTCTCGCTTCGCTGGCAAGTTTGAGAGTGCCTAGGGCGCGCACGTCTGTTGGATCTCGGGCGTGACGCTCGATTATAAACTCACCTCGCGCTCCGCGCTCGGTCTTTGTACTTCCCTACATTTGCATACAGAGCTTTTGAAACTCGATAACGAAATGTGGACTACTTTAATTTGATGATTGTGAATTCTCGTTTGTTATAGCTTCCCCGGCTTTAACAAATACATTCTCAACTCGTGTGTCATGCTTCGCACTCGATCAAAATTCATCCGAAACGGTAGAGAAGTTTTGTTGCCCGATTTTTTTCATATGTTGTGTACTTTTTCTAGAAATTCAATTGTTTCATGTTTTATTTTATATTATATGATTGAAACAAAAACTATGCGTCCAAACGGAAAAATTATAACAAATTTATGGATCTTTTTCGGGTTACCAACTTTTCTCTATTAATCTTCTGTCTTAGCCTTCGTCATTTTTTCAAATTGCCTATTATTTCATTTTTAAATTTATGTTTCCTGATTGATTTTAAAACCACATATTCTGATAAAAAAAGATTGATAACACATTTAAAGATATTCCCCTGGTAAAAGAACTTGTGTCTATTCATTTTTTCCAGAGCTTGTGTCAATTGTCCAAGAATTCAATTTTTCATTTTGAATATGGGTTTTTCGTGAATGCAGCAAAAACCACTTGTCCTCTCAAGAATAAACTTTCTTCCTCCTATATCTTTTTTTATATCTTTCGTTGCGCTAAATATTCTCATTTTTGTTTATATTTTTGGGATTTCAAAATGACATAACTCTGACAATTTTGTTTTCATCAAAAAATATCATGGGGATAAATTGTTCCACTTATTATTCGCAGCAGGGAGCTGTACTTACGATTTTCGAGTCTTGAAAAAAATGGTCTCAAAAATTTTCAAAATGCTCTAACTTCTTGCATTTTTTCCAAAATAGCTGGCTAACGAACTTACCTCAAGTTTCTGACATTGAAAGAGTGTACCAAAGGCCCATCAAATCGACTAATATTTTCGAAAGTTATCGTGCTAACAGACAGACATACATACAGACATACATACATAAATATATTCATACATAAATACATACATACATACATACGTAAAAACCGGTTTTTCGGGTTCAGGGGGTCTCAAAACGTGGACATTTGACAAAAACGTGGGGGG